>PNEQ01099310.1:31111-67688 GCA_003012365.1 Medauroidea extradentata | reverse complement strand
TACAAGAGGCAAGGTACTTATAATATATACACCTTGATCTCTGCAACAACACAACTGCTCAAAGTGTATAGTCGCTGCTAATACCGCACGCCTTGGAGCACAGCCACGATACACTACTATACAGTATATATACATATATATATGTCAGGAACACTCCACAGCCAGTAGCGTACAAGATGCAAGGTACTTATAATATATACATCTTGGTCTCTGCAACAACACAACTGCTCAAAGCGTATAGTCGCTGCTAATACCGCACGCCTTTGAGCACAGCCACGATACACTACTATACAGTATATATACATATATATATATATATATGTCAGGAACACTCCACAGCCAGTAGCGTACAAGAGGCAAGGTACTTATAATATATACATCTTGGTCTCTGCAACAACACAACTGCTCAAAGTGTATAGTCGCTGCTAATACCGCACGCCTTGGAGCACAGCCACGATACACTACTATACAGTATATATACATATATATATATGTCAGGAACACTCCACAGCCAGTAGCGTACAAGAGGCAAGGTACTTATAATATATACACCTTGATCTCTGCAACAACACATCTGCTCAAAGTGTATAGTCGCTGCTAATACCGCACGCCTTGGAGCACAGCCACGCTACGCCATCGATCAAAATACTTGTATCGTAGTGAGTGAGTTTTACGGCCCTTTAACAACGATGCTTTAAGAGCCGATGAGGCTGAAGTGAGGTGAATGGGACAACACAGAATCCATGCCCGAGCAGGGATGCGGATCCAGAACCCCTCGCACCATGGACCAGTGACTAACCGACCGCATTACGGATGCCGGTGCTTAAAGTAACAATGATGATAATTTGATCTATTTACATGATGAAGCATTTTTAAGTTTCTCATATTGTTAACAGTTTAACAGCTTACAATTATATTAAGAAGTTTTTTAGCATGTACGAAATGTTTTCTTGCAGGGTTAATTTCCTGTTCAACTTGCATGTTTTAGAAATCTGGCGCCCGACTTTTTTATAAGTAAGCTGCATACCGCCTCACCAACAGAGAAATACCTTAAGACAGCCAAGAATGGAAGTGGGAATGTGGTCCCACCCTCGCAAGATTTACGCCCTTGTCAGGGTATGCTAACAAAGTGTATTTTACAGTGTCGGGGAAGGCAGAACGTGTGTGATTTACTGTTATTGACGTAATTTATATCGACACGGAGGGGAACGGGCTAGCATCGTTCGACGCTGGCTTGAGAGAGAACAGAGAATATGGGCAGACTAGTCTCACAATCACAGTGCTTCGCTACTGCGTTGCCACGTGTTTGAAAAAGAAACTGGTTTTGATGAAACTGTCAAACGTGTTCTAAATATGGCACTTTCAGTGTAAAGGCCCTTTCACACGATCAAATATTAATTGAATTCTATTTCTTTAATTCAAGTTATTGAATAGCACAACGTTTCTAGAAATTTGATTAAAAAAACATTGAAAGGATCACTTGGCAAGCTATCATACTATTTGAGAACTAATTATGCACAAAATACTAAATAATGTAGCTATTTTACAAATATCTACTTATCGTGCATGACAAAAATATATGGTTAAACCTTTACAAAATTTCTCGTTGTTTTAAATGTATTATTTAAAAGAAATTATGCGTGTATTTATTTTTAAAATGATTTGATTCACATACAGAACTCAAATATTAATTTATAATTCCAGAAAATCCTCTTTTATGATTTTATATGATTTAATTCAAGAAACTTTCAAACTTGTTCAAAACGAAAATCTTTGACGAAATTCAAGACATCCAGTAAATTGACATACAAAATGGCTGCGGTTATGACGTCAGAATGGCGTCACGTGACATTAAATAAAATGAATTCAATAAATTTGACAGAAAATTGAAGCACAATTTAATCGTGTGAAAGGGCCTTAACACGGCCACAAGCCAGTAGGAGGCTACTCATTTTCAAGGAGGATCAGTTTTAATTGGTGCATTCGCTGGTTTCAAATGTCCACATTTACTCGTGTGAAAAGCGGAGCGGTAAGAGCTAGAGTACCACTCTAGACCAGAAGCATATCGCCCTTATTCGCAGCTCGCCAAACTGGCGTGGAAGGTTTTTCTTGTAGTGTTTTTTCTATGGGACTTAAAGGTCGCTTAAGTGCGCTTAGTATCAATAAAGAGAGAAAATTAGTTGACTTACTTAAACGAAATAATTCGCAGTAAAATAACATGCCGTAGAGTACGTAACCAATTATTAGAAATATTCACAGTGAAAACGTTTGTATTAAAAAAATAACTGAACATATATAACTTTATCCCTATACTTTGTGATTTTTTTAATATTCAAAATATTACGTTGTGGGTTAATAAATGTTAGATTACGTAGCCCATGGCATGTTTTTTCACTATGAATTATTTCATTTAAGTTATTTGGTCTTCATTATTTTTTTTATTATTGTGTAACTATTAAAAATGTTTCCAATGCGTTTATCTACGAAAAGAAGACACACTTCAAATTGTTTCCCAATGAATTTAGAAATGCCGTCCGCTAATTAAAAACATGATTTCGAAGCTCCTCTGAGGTGCTAAAAATTACTTTTTCACGTTGCTGTAGCTGAGAAAATATCAACCATAATCGGAAAACTAAACCACATAAACCTGCATTGGACTGTACGTTATACTTTCCACAAATAAAATAACAGAGTCACCGTTTGGAGTCACATTTAAAAACTGTTTCTACGAAAACACTGCTCGCTAGCTAGTTCAGTCCTCCGCGCCTAGATGCGATGGATGATGTGTTTGTTATGTTCGACTTATGGCCATAAAAAAAAACTAGCGTCCACTTATCCTTAAGTGGTAACCCAAAAATCCCAAAATTGGCTTTGCACTGAACGAATTTAGTTTTTTTTTTCTCAGAGTTACAGCAGTCTAAAATATTAAGTTCCCAGCCGTTTTGAGAGACCCAATAAATTACGTTTCTAACAAGCGTGCTGATTAAAAAAAAAAAAACATAAAAGCATAGTTTCAAGTGCGTATCCTTTTCGTTGATAAACGTAAAATGAATTAGCAAAGCGGTTTCGCGTCTTGATTTTAATATTATTACCTAAATTTAAAATAAATGATAGTTTTTTGTCTTCTTGCATCTAACTTGCGTTTTGCAATAAACTTTGTAACTCAGTTTCGTTATTTTTTTTTTGGCCGTAATACTTTGCCGATGCGATACGTTTACGTGCAAAAAAATAATATTCGAGATGAATACGGAATTGTACGTTTTAAACCGCACGCATTCTTATAAATACTTACTAGAGCCACGATTTTATGGCGAAAAGTTTTTTGCAACATTTGGCTTCAAAGCTTCATGTGCACACCTGCAGCTCCGCTACATCGTCTGTGATTGGATGATTTTACTCTCACTCGCCTTGGCAAATTACAGACGTACGGAGTCACGATAATCTTACTCTGATTGGCACAGTCAAATGCGCAACGTGCATGAACGAAGACACGCTGCCAGTTATCATGAAGCAGAACTGCCTATGTTCACGAGAGACACTGAAACAAAGTGGGGCAGTAATCTTTTCGCGACAAAATCGTGGCCCTATTACTTACTATTTAAAAGCATTCAAACATCGCCAAAAAAAACCCGGCTTGTCCGGTCTACTGTATATCGTAATAAGAACCAGTGTTATGGTGTATATAGTTTTGTAACAACTTGTCTCAGTGTCTTACGTTTACACCTGCAACTCTGGTTCGTGGTTACAGGCAGAATATAATAGGGCAGAGGCGTTGCTCATTTGACTGCACCAACCAGAACAATGTTACCACAACATCACACGTCTGTGATTTGCGGATACGATCCAGAGACGCCGAAAATTAAAAACTTCCAGACAATGAAGCAGAAAAACAGATGTGCACGTAAGGCTTTGAAACAAATTGCTGCAGAATTTTTTTCACCAAAATTCACTGCCTTTAAACATAATCAGAGACATCCAAATTCGCGTTATCATTTTGGTAGCAGACTAAACTTTACTTTGCTATACATAACAGAGCATAATCTGCGATTCAATAGACTATGGACTTTTATGTTTTGTTATCTACGTGTGTTACGTCTTTACAGAGATTGGCCTCTCTACCGTGTAAGCATTCTCCGCGGCAAGTCACGACAATATCGGCCAGCGGGAGACGTCGAACGAGCCTATAGTCACTTGGAGTCTAGTCAGTTGTCAGAAAATAAACGCGAATTTTGCATGTCCCTACCAATGATTAGAGGTACGTAAATTTCGTAGATACATCTCAGGTCAGGTTGAACGCCAATTATGTATACTTCAATGTCATGTCTGTGACTTGCTGGCGGCTGTTGCGAAACGCGTTTGACTACTGCAAGCCAGTAGTAAGTAAGGAAATAATGCGTAGGTCTATCGCTTGCTTCCCGCTTGTACTGTTATAAATGGTGGCAATGATTTTTGGTTAAAAGAATTATGCAACATTTTGTTTTAGTGCCTCTCGTGCACATCTGCAGCTCTTCTTAATGTTCAGTGATTGGCTGTTTTTAACTGTTATCTACCCGCAAATCGCAGACGTGTGGTGTCGCAGTGACGTTATTCTCATTGGCACATTCAAATGAGTGATGCACGCTGCCAATATATACGTACCAGAGCTGCATGTGTGAACGTGAGGAATTGAAACAAAATGTTGCATAATTATTTTCACCGAAAATAATTGCCTCTAGTTATAAGTCAGTAGATAATTGTGTGCAATGGAGGTATAGGACTGACAAGTCTAGGCTGCTGCCACATGAATCCGCGAAATTGAGTGAGTGAGAAAATTTGGTTAGCGCCTAGCATCGAGGTCTTCAGCGCTGGTGAGGGGTGACATGATGTGAGTATAGAGCCACGGCTGTAGACTTTCTGTGAAATTCTGATCTACATTCCACAGGAGCAAGTGAGAATGTACGTTTGAGATATACATATTTTCAGGGGTGCGTACATTTTTTAATCGAAGTGTGACCCGAGATACACTCGGACTTGTCTTGAAAATGTTTAAAAACATCCAACTACCTTAATTTTACATTATTGTTACCACGTTTTATTAAATCAATTTCTTGACTATTTGTATATTCGATAACAATGTGCTCAGAGACTTGAAACTCTAACATAGCTCAGAATTGGGCAAGAATGCAACTTTCTTGTCTGTCTGTCTGTTAGGTAGGCCTACATATTTGACAGACTTTTAAAACTAACTGCCCGATAAGCTAGAGGTCTGAAGCTTACAACACAGATTATAACTGGATGGCAGTGCACTATAAAAAGGGAAAAGAAAAAAGCGTAGAAAAAATTGTTATTAAAAAAAGAATCGGTTAATTTTCATAGACATATTTTTTAAAACATAATATTTTAAAATTTCACATACAAGACTTAAAAACTTAAAATAATATTATATCAGAAAATTAAAAGATCACGTTTTTAAAATTGTCTACAAATTGAGATAATTTATCCAAAATAAAATACTGTAGGCAAAATTGTAAGATTTAAGACTAAAAAATTTAGGGCGTATGTAATATATTAGTGATGCATGAATAAGTTCACCTACGTCACTTTACAATTTTATTGCACTGCAAATGATATGGACTATTGTGTGAATTTATCTAGATAGCCCATCTATTGCACGCGCCCCACGCTTATTTATTGCTTTATTATAATTTTTGTTTTAAATATTATAAGAAATTTAACAGGGTGACTTATTTTTATAATTTTTGGTCCGTTTTAAGACGTGGTATAATATTTTATTTTGTATTGTTAACCATGGGAATTTCGGTTTTATTACATTTTAGTCCAATTCAGCTGTGGCTTATTTAGGGATTAATAAGTGGCCGCATATTCCTATCCGTAAACTGCCAGTGATGTAGGGCCTATGTCTCAATAAGAACTGTACCGGCAGGTGAGTGAGAGATTTTGGTCAGCTCTTAGCATCGAGGTCTATAGAGCTGGTGACATGAGGTGACTATGGAGCAGCACCGGATTGATGGACGGGGGAAACGGGAGATCCCAGGGAAAACCCACTGACCAACGGCATCATCCGGAACGAAACGGTAATGGTGGGGACCAGTACAGTGAGAAGACTATACTTGTGGCAGAAGACATCCCACGTGCTTGTTTACAAGGTTACCACAGCGGGCTATAAACGCGGCTTCGGAGAAACGTCTTCACGCTAGCCTGCCTCAGCCACCGCCCCCTTCTCCTTCCATTCTCCCGAGCCATCTTCTCAGCCAGTGGTTTATTGTCGACCTTCCAGGAGTTAGTGAGCGTACATAGAAATAGACTCCAGAGGGAGTATTAAAATATTATCTTGCACGGGACGTAAATAATTATTTGTATTCGGCGTTCGTAAATACTTATATAATACCTAATTCAGTATTACTTAAGTTGTATTTCGAAGCTTTATATTTTATGGAACACAATGCAAAATGTTACTAATGAAATTTTTTAAAGAGGGTTTTCAACTGTTGTATTATAATAGGGACTAAACAAATTTAATTTCACGAATTTATTTCAAGACAAGTCGAATAGGACTGGTTTTTTTATTTGTTTATAGTGTCATCGACTCGCCATAGTTAGAGGCACGAGTATTTCGCGTATTGATTGTAGGTCAGGTTGAACGCCAATAACCTGTATATCACTGTAACTTCTGTGATTAGACGGCAGTTGTTTTCATTCACCTTTGGAGGTTGCAAGCCAGTAGTAAATAATATAATAATTTGTGGGGCAACCCACTTATACGGTTAGGAGCCAATGGATACTCGACTTTGGCCAGTGTGTGTATAGGACTGAGAAGTCTAGACTGCTACCAGATTAATACGCGAAATACTCGTGCCTCTAACCATAGTTAATATTAAGCCAATAATGAACCTGCAAGGAAACAAGCTCAAATTTCCCACTTACCTGTCTGACGAACAATTCAACTGTACGTTCACTGTAATAGACAGCAAATGAACAAACACGTAAGTTTACAGTGTGAGGAGTGTTGGGCGTATATCATGTAGGTCGTTGAACCAGCAAACATTTCCAGTCTTTACTTTGCTATAGGTCATTCGGGATAAAGTGAGCACTAAAAATTTAACCTTAAAAAAAATATCACTAGCCGTTGCTGCATATAATTTTACATTAACTATGGTTGTCTTACTGCTTGCATGGTTGGCAACTAAATTACGCAATATAGTTCCTTATATTTTCCCATTTAAATACAACACTATTGGAATAATACCAACCAAAATCTACATAACTGTACTTTATGTAATTAATGAACTTTTTTTGTTCAACTGTATCGATTCATGCTGACTGCACAATTTATGTTAAACGCGCGAACATCAAGTCACGTGTCCAGAGAGGTTAGACATGTCCCGTCGTTAGCCGTTACGCGCGGAAAGTTACAAATTGGCTGAACTTAAGCAGGGCTTTGTTGTGTGTTCACTTTATCCCGAACCCCCTACATTTGCCCTTTCTCTACTTGTGTTGCTAGACTATTGTTCTTTGGAAAGTCGGACGTTCTAAACATGAATTTATCTTAAAGGAGTTATCTACATTAAAACAAAGTTCTTTCCCATTTTCTCGCGCTCATCTGGCGTCGGAAAATACCTCGGCTTTCGGAAGCATGGCAGTACGTTCTTTAGTACCGACAACTTAAGGGTTTGGACCCGAGTTTCTCGGCTTTCGAGAGAATTATTTTTTTAAAATTCATATGAGAGTCAGTATCGTAAAATTGCTTCGTTATTTTTTGCAAATTTGTTTTACTATACAATTAAATTTTTCGAGACAAACTGTATGACGAGTATAATTAATTTATCAATTAAAAGGAAATTTCGTTAATTTACTAATTAGCAACTATTTTGCAGTCTTCTGACTCGACAAAATTAGAGTATGCAGTTTAAATCAGTCATAACAAAGTTACGAAGCGATTTTACGAAATCGGCTCCCGTTTATGTTTTAAAAAATAATTGTCATTTATTGCGAAGTATTATAATATAATGTTACTAGTGACAAAATTATCCACCCATGAACAATATTTTAGCGTGCATATAGTTTACCCATAACGTCATGCCAAAATCAAAATTTTAATGTTACGGGAACATATCCTAGAGAAACCTTAATGAATAACAGTAGTTAAATAATTAACTCTTAACTATAATAAATGTAGCGGGCTATGCTTACAGCTATAAAATACAAAACAACAAATTTTTGTTTTTTAAAAATATGAAGCAAACGATATTTACTAGACTTTTAGGAATGTCTTAAAAATACATTATTTTATATTCTTGTGTCGATAAATTTGAACGAATAGTCATTGGCTCGTGATATATAATTTCAGAATAAACTGTTTAGTTTGTTTACGTGGGTATATTATGTTCCCGTGACATGAGGCTTTTGAATGAGTGAAGAGAGTTTGATCAGTAATTAACAACTAGGTATTTTGTGCTTGTGATGGGTGAAATGATATGAGTGTACTGAAGCACCGGAATGAAGGGGCAGGATAACCGGGATATCCCCGAGAAAATTCGTGAACCAGCAGAACTAAATTTGTTGCAAAATTTACCAGGTTGCGCCTATTTTTTGTGAGGTCTGGTAGGTTATGAATTCCAATATGGTTTTTAAGAATTGCATCACAGAATGCAGTGTAACTGTAGTATGTAATAAATACTTCGAGTTTTTGATTCAAAATGTTTTATGCAACTTAGTTTGTTATTCATTAAAATTAGAGTACGTTTTTCAAGCGCCAACACAACAAAAAATAATCGTCTTTGCAGAATCTAAAAATTGTACTTAATTTGCGGCGACCTAAAGTTCTGTCGTGTAAAGTGTGTGGAGTAACAAGAAGTCGGCAAGTTCAGTTTAAACCAGATAGCAAGCTCTCGCTGTTCTCCCGTGGCATTATCGTTATTATACAAGGTTTGTCGGTTTTGCACTTGATGATTATACGCCCGCTAGTCTCAGCAATATGTAGCTAAAATACGTTGAAGGTTACCATGGCGTCGTCAGCGGTTTGCTGCCATAACTTGTGACGCTTTGCCATACTTCTAAATAACTGGTTCGAATACCGCATCTCGTAAGCGTCCTTACGCATAAATTGAAAACGCTCGGCGGTTTCACCCGGCCCGTCAATCTCTTGATTCGACACCACCTCTGTAAAGGCGTCTGGCTCCTGAACTGACTCCCTGGGGCACCAAGGTCCGTCGTTATCTGCGTCTCAACGCCGTCTTCCGCGGCTCGAAAACATCTGTCCCAAAATCTATTTACAACCTAGCCATGCTCTTGTTCAGTGCCAACTTCCCTGTTGCTTGCCCTGCAGGCGTTGGTTTAGTTGGACCAATCAGGAGACAGCTTCCGAAAGATGGCCCTGCCCTTCAAATACACTTTTAACTTCCTGCCACTGCCGCATTTATTACATAAGTTCATTCAGCGGCACTTTGACAAATGCCCTACACGTATTTTAATTAATTCATAAAATTCCTCACATTCTAATCATTGTAACTATTTAAGATTTGTATCTTAAACACAATAGGCTGGCTTTCCTCCCCTCTCGTCCGGCAGCTCGGGAGGTTAAATAAGCGTTAGTGGGGGCGAAAGGCTCAGACTCTTGCACCTGCTGTTTCCACAAAGACAAATTATATACATAAATACAATTCTGTACATAGAGAATATCGGCATCCTGACACATGACTAAAATAATGAATCGTCGCATGATATATGTATTATTATATCGGTAATTTATTACAATTGATTATAATTGAACGCTATTACTCTAATTATTTGGGGTGGTAACCACACGGCACGTCAGCATTATTTTTCATATCAGCACACAAAGATTTTCCCCCTTTACAAGCATAATTTATCGTAAAAAAATATAACCATTTTTTGGAAGCAGTATATCCCGGCCCCCCCACTTTTGGTTCGTGGGGTGAATATATCTAATTCTTAAGGTATACTCCACGTCCACCCCCCCCCCCCTAAGATAACTGCTTAAATCCCCCACTGTTCACTTAATATATAAAAATGCTTTTACAAGGTTTTAGGGATACAAGACGCGTCTGTTTTATTTTTCTTAAAAATTTGTACTGCACATAGAATGAACTTTTTTTATAACAAGTGTAGTCTGTCTATTGCCGACCATCTTGACTTTGACTTTCGGTTTTCAGCTTGAATTAGCTTTGCTAACTCCATTGTGTACGACTCCATAAATTTATTGTAATGAAAGCTGTCGTAAAGTCAAGTGCTAAAGTTTTCAATTGCGCAACCGCCTAAAAGCCACAATCAATAATTTATGCTGAGTGTACGATGATTATTTTTTTATTTATAACGAGATTGTCTCATAGTCTATAATATTTAATCTAATTTTTTTTACAAAAATAGCATTGATTTGATTAGTTCGTGCATAAATTAGAAATTCCTCAGTTAAATATTTAGCTAAAACCCTAGTGTTTTTGAGTTCAAATGTCAACACAGTACACACAGTTATTAACAATGCACTGGGGAACAGGTTTTCGATATCTCCTCATTGGTGATTAAAAAAATAAGTATCATGAAAGCGTATAAAGGATGGTTAGAGATGTTAGTATATTGCGAAAAATTTTTGAACAAAATATACCCTTGAAAGAATTGTGGTTTCTTGCTACAAGTATGACTGGGTGATATAGGCTACGTCTGACACAACGTAGATGTCTGCAGACCAATAACAGGCATCAAATATAATAATAGTGGGATTCCTATTGGCTCAGTCAAAAAGGATAACATGTGCGTACAGGAAAAAAAAAACATTGAGGTATTGAGAAACTGAACGTAAGTTGGAATCCAGGAAACAGTCTAATTTTCCCGCGTTAAATCATCATCTTTAATGATGTAAAATTGTGTATGCGAGAAGTAGTAGCAAAACTGTAAACATAAGGGAAACATCACACTGTGTTCGGCTGCTGCACGAGGTTTGTTCGTCCCGTTATCCTCATCTCGCGATGTTTTTTGTCCGCTGTCCCGAGGGACGATTCTTTTGTTCGCTGCAATCGGATTGCGCTCGTCTTGCAGGACCGCGGGGCGAGAAACGGCGGCGGCAGCAGCCCAAAGAGACCTCCCCTTGGCAAGTGGCCGAGGATGACAAGGGATGATCCTTCAGGGCGAACTGGCTGGTTCTTCCAACCCCACCTCCCCTCCTCCAAGGATTGTTTGACCCCCGCCCTGTGGAAGCCTTGGGAACATCCTCCAACCCCATTCTCTCCTCTTCTCAAGGAACAAGCTTTAAAACACTGGTTTCTTGTGTTGTGCCCGGCCCGAGGTGGATTGTGGGAGGGGGTAGGGTATAGAATAGGCCAGGGAATAGGGGTGCAGTCCCACCTCCAGTGTGACACTAAGTTCTGAGAAAATGGGTGTCAGGAGCGATCCAACATTCCTGTCCGAAGGTGTGTCTACCCGCAAGAAGGCGCTACGTGCATTATTTCTCTACAAGTTTGTTCTTTTCTTGAAGTTTGGCCTGTAACTTTATCACGTTAGTACAACCGAACCCACCGCCTAAGAAAACCTTAAAGTGAATACTTAAAAAAATTCCCAAAATACAATTTACTGTCGCCTTAATTGTTAACTTTTATGTAAACTATGTATTTTACTTGCACGTATGGTTATGTTTGTACGAGAGGAAATATTTGGCTAAAACGTCATAAATATTTGTTACAAATTGTGAAACTTCTTTATTTTGGTACAGCAATAAGGCTTTAAATTAATTTTAATTTTTTTTGTGGGCAAATGGGGTTTGCGTAAATAAAAAAAATATATTTTGACACTTATAAAGGTGAAAATGGCATTACTTTGATTTATATTTGGTTTAAATACGCGTGATGTCAGCCTCATGAGTTACTAAAATACCGTGTATTGTATCAACGAAAGCGTCGTTCATCTGAAAAGCTTTGGCGGACGATAAAACGAACCATCCTCGCTTTTTGACGAAGCGTCTTTCCATTTGCGTGTCGTTCTGACGACAGGATGAAAATACGAACCATGCTTGGTCTGTTGGTATCTATACCCGTTTGGACTATGTTAGTTCTACGATCTTAGTTATCTTTGGCTGAAATTTTCATACTTGTTTAGTTCGATTTAACTATTATGGTTTTTCACCAATCATTCTTACGAACAGGCTAGTGCGCTGCACTTATATTCAGTCCGCTATGTTCTTCCTGATACAGGATTTCTTCTTGGATAGTTTGTGTATAAGGATCATACGTTTCCTTGGTTAAAAACCTGTCTTCCTCCCCTCTATTGTAGGTAATGTACCATCCTAGTGATTTTGCCAGATTACTCCAATAAGAGGTTTATCGGACTATCTTGTGTGTTGGGGGAGAGGGGTGCGTGTGACCGTTCTCACATCCTTACCCACACACTTGAGTAGGTGATCTTAGGTATATCCATCATAAGAATCTTCCTACCTATTTCACAGCTGTTAACTGTGTGAAATTTCATATCCAGTAAAAGGTTTCCTGAAGTCGAAAGTCTCTCCGGCCTCCTTTATGGCCTCTTTTCTGGAATTTGCCCCATTTAGTGTTTCCCGTCTTCCGTTAAACGTTTCTGATACCATATCCCGTAGATCTTCTGAGTCTCGTGGAATGTTGTTTACTGTATTCTGGATAGGGGAACAAAATATGTTCTCCTCCACTATTGCTCTATGGTAGCCGCGACGATTTTAATATATTCTAACCTTCCCACTCTTTCTCCTCTTTCTATATACTCATTGATGGTTAGAGGTTACATTCTAGTCTAATTGGCCTTCTGGTCCGGACATCGTTGCATCGTATTCAGGCTTTGATCCTCGTCTGCCAAAACAAAGAACAGCTTCCCATTTATTCTGTGAACTAACTCCCGAAGTTCGTCTTGAGGGTGTTCATGGTACAATGCTTGTGGGACTTCCTCTTGCCTTTTTGCCCCATTTTTTCCGACATCTGTGCATTGTCTGCCTCCTTGTTTATTTTCGGACTATGTTCCTGTAGAGGTCCGTGCATCTGCCCCATGAGGTTTATAGTTTCGTTCTGAAAAATATGACTAGTTGGCAGATGAAAGGCCAGTGTCTACATCTGTTGCCAGTGTGACCTTCACTGTCCATCGCTGTCATTTCTTCTGGCTCCTACAGTCAGGCATAAAACCTTTTCAGTATTTCACAGACTTACTTAGCAAGATGATATAAGACAATGGCTGACTCCCTTTTCTTGAGTGCCATGTGCCGATCGATGTTGTAGATTCCAAAAAGCTCTAGTTGGTTAAGGGTATTTATTCTTATATCACTTACTTTTTCGCACGGACAATCTGAGGAGCTCCAGCAGAGTGAATGGAGTGAATGTGACATCTGGAGAATCGAGGATATTGTATAGGAATGGTGCAAACCTATACTCTATCCATTCCAAGATTACAGCTTGTGTCACTCCGCCTGTTCGCGCGATTGAACGGCATTGGCTGTGCAACAAACCGTCGCACCACCTCCGCGCGTCTTGCGAGCTATCGACTGGCGACAAGTGGAGAAACGGAATCGCGCCTCGCTGTGGAGGAAATGGAATCACGACGGACGTTGGCGTCGTCGCGTAAGTCGTAGTTATTCCATTTCATGCACACTTAGTATTTCATGCGACAGAGTGATATTATATTACAGATGATTAAAAAAACGTAATGGAACGAATTAATCACCTTTCCTAAACTTAAACACAGCAATTTAGCGCAGGACCTATTTCCTGCCGCAACGACACTGTTAACTAACCAACCAACCAATGACCGAGAGATCACCTATGACAGTGTTTGTTTCTGCTGATATCTTGAGCTGGATATAGTATAGCTCGGTCGGCCGACCCTGCCGGAGATCGAACATGGATTGCCTAGGGCAGAGGTCTGTATCGGTGCGGGTGAGAGAGGACCAAGGACATCAGCGTCGTCGGGAGGATCAGAAGCGTAGTTCTGGGTTCTTCCACATGGCAGAGGCTGAAAGGAGTTACGACCAGCCGGTATAATGACGGTCCTCTGGCCGCGGGGGGAGGTCCGAGGAGTTCTGTGTCGGCGTCGTTATGTCTCTCGCCACCAGACTGCGTGGTACCGTTCCCTCAGCCTCCTGCTAGCTCTTCCTACCCTGGCCGTGTGCTCAGCGGCAGCGCCGACATCTCTCACACTAGCTGGCCGGCTGCAGCGTTGCCCGCGTGAAATTATGTATTGTAAACAGTAACTCTGGATAAAATATGTGATGAAGGCCTTTAACAGCTAGCGTACTCAATAAAAGTCAACTATAAATAATTGTCTTACCTCAGTGTAAAGAGCGCGCCGCGAAATACGCACGTATGATGTCATAACAATTCCCATCGCAAAGTCTTGCGCGGGATACGAACCCGTAACCCCACCCCTCCCACATCACAAACTTTATACAATACCTGAGTGAATGCTTAAAGGCATGCCGTGATAATTCTTTCCTATGTACAGGCTACTGTCCAAAGAGGTTTTATTTATGAGTAGGTTGGCAAAAAGAAACGACTGTTGAATTATTTCTCCATGATCATTCTCTTTTTTCGGGAGACTGTAACATTTTACTGCTTTTCACATCCTTAACTTTCGAATTTCATAAAATCCTGAATTCGATTTGTAGATATTTACATAAGCTTCATTCTTATAAAAAAATCATCTTGATATCTCAACGGGTATAAGCGGAACCGATAATTATTTGAAAAAAAAAAAAAAACGTTTCATTTTTAACAGCTTTCCAGGACAAAATTTGAAAAATCCTGAATTTTTTTTATATTTACGTAAGATTTATTTTGAAGCAAACACCATTTCAATATATCCACTGGTTTAGGAGATAAGTGGTATTAATTAAAAACATATTGTATATTTTTAAGAGCTTTCAAAAACGAATTTCGAAAAATTCTAAAAATACTTTTTAGATATTTACTTAAACATCATTTTAAAGAAAAAAATTGCATCACTATCTGAAATGATTTAGGAGAAATCACGGATTAATGAAAAACACATTTTACGGCTTTTCGCCCCTTAATTTTCGAACTACGCTAAATAGAAACATTCGCAAATAAACATTTCTTTGGGCAATATGATGAAGTTAATAAATGTTTCGTAGCATTCCCGGTTAATTAGATATCAGGAATTCTTTGAAATCACATTTCACCCCTTTTCACCCCCTTAATGATCGAATTTCGAAAAATCCATTCTTAGAGGGTGCCAACGGGGCAAGGGGAAGCTTCCCTCAAAATGTCATGGTCCTAGGTCCAGCTGTTTGGGCTGTGCGTTGATGAGTGAGTGAGTGAGTGAGTGACTGTGTTTGTCAGTCAGGACTTAATTTTACATTTAAAGACTTGCAGCCCCGACAAACATTGTTTTGTCACATAAATAACTTATTGTAAGTGTTTAAGGATGTGGTACATAAGTGGAAGAGGTGTAATAATAAAGAAAATAATAATTAATAATAGAGCAGCGACACCTGGTGGGGATAGACTGGTATCAGCTCGTGGCGATAACTGGTCAATTATCACTTACACAGTTATCGACCGGGTTCTAAAATTATTAAATTAAAAATATTTACTAAAAAATAGCACTTAGAAGTATATAAAATAGATAAAAACCTATTCGCAGACCTACCGAATGTATATACAAAATTTCATTGAAATCGGTTAAGCCGTTTCAGAGGAGTATGGAAACAAACACTGTGACACGAGAATTTTATATATTAGATATAAATTCTGCTATAATACACGCGATAAAACATATTGAATTTATTATTACATTTAGAATTTTACAATGTAAGAAATACGAATACCAAAATTTAGACTTTAGATTTCATTTAATACACAAAAAATCAATTTGAAATTAATACGCTCTAAAAACTCTTTATTTTCCACAACACAATTTTTTTCCTTCAGATGTGAGCCACTGTAAAGTACTGTAGGCCTACCTTTACCTAACGTTAATGTTGTTTAAAGTGTAAAGTAATATTGATCAAAATTGCTTTATTATCTAATAGTTCAAAGTAATCTTTTTGGTACGGTAAGTTATAACTTTTCTAAGATCAGCTTCATATTGGGATACATTTTTGGAACATACTCACATAAATATGAACATAGAACCACGTAAAACTTATTATTTTGTAGCTAAAAACCTAACTTCTTGTGTATTTCGGTAATTAATTTGTAGTGTGGTTATTATCTTTATTTTTGTGTAATGATAAGACTATGTAATTGTTCATGTCAACAACCTTCTAACATTTTCGCCCAGTATACCTGACCTAAACAGGTACGGAATACAGTAAGTTATATATGTAACATAATGTGTTTTATTTGTGTTGCTAAACATTTTTTAATTCATTTCTTTTATCGGCTACCATAAATAGTAATGCCGTTATCGGAATGTTTGTTGCAGGAAAAACAAAATTGCATAAAATTATTATTTTTAAAAATTTGGGTGGACATGGAAGCGAAAACCCAATTTTAAATGTAATTATATTGGGGAAAATTGACGTAGATTTTATCAGTGGAACTTCTATAAGGGTCGGAATCGAAGGGGCAGCAAAGGAAAATAATTATTTGTTTTAATTTTTGGTAGTAATTTTGTATAAGTGAGCTAACCCCGGGTCAAGTCATTTTACAAATGCCATCTTGTATAGTCGTACAGAGATTAATGTTCAACTGCCAGGACTGATTCGCGTTTAAAATATTCTAATATGATCGCAACTACATTGCACATAAATTAAAAAAAAAAATAAGTTATGGCGTTCTGGATGACTGTAAATTACTGTGCTGTTTTGTTAAGATTTGTAAATAGGTTAGATAATGTGTAATTCAAGTATATTAAATTCAATAAGTATTCTCTCCCAACTGAGCATAGCTGAAACCAGGATAAAACCTGGCAACTGTGTGTTATTGATGTTTGAGGCCATCCGCTTGCCGATTGCCACGCGGCCTCGCAGCTGGACGGCTGGACCAGACGAACCATTCTCTCCACTCTTTTCGGCGGAGCTGTTTAAGGGGGAACTGAAACACGAGGTACGGCAACAAGACGTATTGTGTCCCATTGTGGCGGGCATTTGTGTGTGAAAAGAGGGCGGGAATACGGGGCCCCTCCACGACTTAGTTGAGGGTGTATAGGGGGTTGCGGGCGGTCCTCTTCCCAGCCCCCTGGGGGCTCACCACCCGGTCCTTCATGCGAGTCTTTCTTGGGCCCCGCTGTCGCCCGTATGTCTCTCGAAGTCTGGTTACTGGAGTCCCTCCTAGTACAGAGCGATATCTGCCACATACCAGTCCCTCAGGGTACACTCCATTTGACCTAAAGTCATATGACCCAAAATAGTTTTAGGCTGAATGCCTGTTAGGCCAAGTGACTTTTAGGGCAAGTGACGTTGAGGGCAAGTGACGTTTAGGCCAATTGACTTTTAGGGCAAATGATATTTAGGTCAAGTGACGTTTAAGTGAAGTGACATTTAGGCCACGTGACTTTTACGGTAAATTATTTTTAGGGCAAGTGACGTTTAGGCGAAATGATGCTTAGGGCAAGTGACCGTAGGACTGTATTGAAATTTTAGTGCAAATTACTTTAGGGCAAATGGTTTTTAGGGCAAATGACGCTGAAATCACAATAGCGTGACGTATGTCACGTGAAAGGTGCAACGCGGATAACAAGACTTGTCAGCCAATCAGCTTCGAGGCTTCTGTGACGTCTGCGCGACAAAGATGACACCGGTTGACTGGCAAGTTATTTAATTCGCTTTGCACCCTTCGCATCGCGTCCATAACACTTTTGTGATCTCAGCATTACGTGCACATAGACATTTCTGCTTCGTGGATACTGGCAGCGTGTCTTTATTGAGACACATTTCTCATTTGTCTGTACCAATCAGAATAAGGTAATTGTGTCCCCGTACATATGCGATTGGCCATTAGAAACACAAGTCAAGTGAGAGTTAAAACATCTAATCACCGACCACGAATCAGCGCTGAAGATGTAAGCGCAAGGTATTGGAAAGAATATGGCACAAAAATCTGCGTTTGAGTTACCAAAATATATGTCTTCGCACTGAATTACATTTTAAAATAATTAAAAAACAATTAAGTAGAAGTGCAAGTTTCATACACAATACATGTTGATGGTCTAACTTTGAAACCCTAGTAACGGCGTTGTGTGTATATATATATATATATATATATATATATATATATATATATATATATATAATGTGTGTATGTATATATATAGGGACGGAAATTTTTGTTGAAAAGATTTCTCCCCTTCTTTGTGTTTAAGTGCCTTACGTGCATACCTGCAGCTCAACTTCATGGCTATTGACAGAGTGTTTTTGTGCAGAGTCGTTGTTCATTTAACTGTGCCAATCAGTATACAGATAACTGCCACACATCACGTCTGTGATTTGCGGGTTTAACCTCCACACGCTGGGTGTTACGCCATCCAATCACTGACCACAAAGTTGAGATGCAGGTGCGCGCGTAAGGCACTGAAACAAAGTGATGCTAAAATAGTTTCGCGTAAATTCCTGTCTCTCTCTCTCTCTCTCTCTCTCTCTCTCTATATATATATATATATATATATATATATATATATATATATATATATGCATTTTTATATAAATACTTATTATATATACAATTAAATGAACACGTTCATTTTATGCTAACCGTTTCATATAGTACACAATATATAGAAATAATCGATACTTACATAAAGTGTATTTTAGTCTCTAATAACAGATAGTTAGGCCTCTTGTATCTTAAATCATGTAATTTTCATTGTATTAGTCAGACGGCGCTATAGTAAAGATTTATTCGGAGTAAATTGTATTTTACAACTACATACAACGGACCTGCTTTACACATTTATACTCTTCGGAGTTCCAACTATATCTGATTTTACCGCATAAACTACTTTATTAAACCCAATTTCATGACCTGAACGTATGTTGCTGTAGTTTGTGTGTTACGTACAATAAAATTGCACTGTTCGGTGACGTCACAGGGACGTCAACATGTCGAGTCAGGTTTTTTTTACCGAGCTAAAACAACTGTTCTATTTATTTACGTTTTCTCGAATTTTACAGACGAAAACAAGGCAAATATTGCCACGATGTTCATAATTTAAAAATACTTTTAAATAAAAATGTGATTAAAAAACAGGACTTTTACGCATTTCAGATATTTAAGTTCGTTCTGAAATTCCGACGCAATACACCGCAAAGGTTTATTTTCCTCTGCCGTATTTTAAGAGACATGTTCAGATAAATATTTCAAGACTAGTAACAAGTACCGTTTTATGACACAAGAACACAAGGTTACAAACGCAACAAACAGTGACTTAGACCGTGTTCCAATCGGCAGTTTCAGTTATCTTTACAGTGACGAACCTTGCCAAACACTAAATACTAAACTAACAATACTAAAGTACCGACTGGAGCGCAGTAAAATGTTGCGAAGCGCATGCACTAGCCGTGGATGTCCTTTGACAGCATGACACCAAGGCGATTGATATTGCCTTTTTTCTCTCTGTCTCTCTTTGTTATCAGCTTCAATGCGTTCGGGCGTGTGTTTACATATTCCGCGGATGGGCTTCTTTTCACTGGTCGACGCATTGTGTGTGGGTTTGGCCAGGTGGGGGAGGGTGGCTAGCACACAGGCCGATATTTACCGGCAGTAGGTGCAACTGTATAGTAGGAGAGAGGGGCGGGGAAGAGGTTTGGGATTGTTATAACACGTGATTCATGGCGTCAGTGTCCAGGGCGCATTGTGCGGGCATTCACGACCCGAGGGTAGGGAAGGAGAACTGGGTGGGGTGGGGGACACCTGGTATAGAGAGGGAGGGTGTCCGAAGTCCTGGCGCAGCATCCCAGAGGAGCAGGCATCGTCCGCATTGTCGCGGAGACTACGGAGAGACCTCTGGCTCCGACAAGCTTCATTTCACCTCAATAGGGTCCAGGTCAGGCGACAATGCAGCTCTTTGTGAAGCGCCGTGTGAATCTCTGGGGGACTGATGCTGTGGAGAAGGAAGGGGGGCTGTAACCGTCACCTTGAGCGACTCGCCGCCGGACAGGTAATACTAGATCGACCAGGGGGTTATGTAGGGGGGGGGGGACCACACCTCGGGCGCACGTTTTGAAACGGACGTCTCTGGTGACCGGTACAGCGCACAATTATACTTACCTACCACGTGTTCGCTTCCAAGCCTTTTTCGTGCGTCGAGGAAAGACCCTGAACTTACTGCACAAGTAGCTATATATTTATTGACTTTAAACCAATTTAGTCTATTAATACATGGGACAATAAAATTTTTAGGTTTATATGTAATTATTTTATTTCCCTTTTTTATCGTCGGCGATGCGTATCGTACGAAAATAATAATTTTGCAAGTCACTTAACCCATATAGACACACACACACTTAAGCAGGATTAGAGAGGACGGGAGTGCGTTAGTTTTACGTGATGATAGCTCATAACAAGTGTGTTTTCAACTGTAGGTAAAATTAATAAATTGAGAGTAATGCCAGTTGGAATATAGACTTTAAAATTACTTATATGTTAATAAAATTATAAAATGTGTTTTGATTTTCGTTCTTTAGACAGTATCAATCAGTTTGATTTTGTTCTGTATCAAAATAATAATTTCAAAGTCAATCTCCGATCTAGCATTGCCCCCAACAGCCCTATATTTAAGTTATAGACAAATTGAAAAGTTATTTTCGACTTAAATTTTAAACCCTGTCACCATACAGAAAATATATGGAATGAAAAGAAACAATTATATTTTAAAGTGTAACACGAATAATATTGAAATTTGTAAAATAAAATAACATAAAATAGAGTTCGTAACAATACGCGTTTGTTTATAAGTTTGTTTATTTTTCTTAAAAGGTAGTGAACCGTAGTTTTTTTTTTTCCTTTGAGGCACGGAAACGGGGATGGCTATAAGTCGAATATAGGCAGTTTGGAATAAAGTGAGCACTTGAAAAAGCCCTGCTAAAGATCTATTTCCAGCCAATTCGTATCTTTCCGCGTGTAACAGCTAACGACGGGGAAAGTCTAACCTCCTGGACATGTCACTTTATGTAGGCGCGTGTAAGATAAATTGTTCAGTCTAAGGTACATATATAGGCTAGTTTGATAAAAAAAAAGGAGTTTATTAATTATATAAAATACAATTATATCGCTGTCGGTTGATTTAGTTCCAGTATTGTTGTATTTAAATACGAATAAACACGGAACTATGTCGCTGCCAACCATACAAGCAGTAAGGTGACTGTCGGTAATGTTTAATTATATGTAGTTAACAGCTAGTGATATTTTTCAGAGGTTAAATAATTAGTGTTCACTTTATTCCGAAGGGACGATATAACCCGTGTGTCAAACACGTCATCGCCTCTAGGCGCAGAGGACTAAACTAGCGTGCAGTGTTTACGTAGTAACTGTTTTACAACGGGACTTCAAGCGATGACCCTGTAATGTTATTCGTGGAAAGTATGTGGTAAAGTTCACTGCAGGTTTCTATGATTTTGTTTTACGATTACGGTTGATATTTTCTTAGCAGCAGCAACCTGAAAAAGTCATTTTTAGCACTTTGGAGGAGCTTGATAATCATGTTTTTGACTATAGAACTGCATTTTTTTTTTTAATAATAGGGACCTAATTTGAAGTGTGTTTTCTTTTCGTAGATAAACGCATTAGAAACATTTTTAGTAACTATACATGAAAAACGACTTTCCGTATCACGCTACAGCACGTCTCACGCGCCAGGCCCACCAACTCTTAAGATTAGAGTACGAAATATTCAAGACATTCTACACATGTACGTTTCCATGTTTTTTTAATAGTGATTTAATTTTACAGCATCATGCATATTTTTTAATTCGCTTCTTTTAAACAAATGTTAACATGAAGTTCGTTAGAAATGCCTTTAAATACTTTTAAGGTTGTTCAAGTGGAGAAAATTTACCATTTTTAATTTGTATAAAATATTGTTAATTTTGTAGACTTTACTTGGCAATAAATTTTCCTCTTGAAAAAAATTGGCGTAGTCAGTTTTCCCATGATGCACTTCAAATTCAAAATTTGCACGTTTTTATTCATATAAATCTTGGAAACTAATAGGCATAATGAGATGAAATAATTCACATAAAATCTGCATGACCCGAGTTACTGCGTTACGTATCCAAAAACCCACTGCAAATAATTTTTATATTTAAAAAATAATTCTATATTTTAAAATTTTTTCTTACTCATAGAAAAAATGTAATAATGTTTTTATGCATGTTTCAAGCCGTAGCATGTGACCTGTAGTTTTGATGTGATTTTTTTAAATTTCATTATGTTTATTTATTTTTAAGTTTTGTATGAAGCAAAAATATGAAAATTTTGACTTTGAAGTGCCGTTGTGGAAAAACTGGCTGTACTATTTTTTTTTTTTCGTATGTGGAAAATGTACTCTCATGTAATGTCTGCAAAACTAACCATGTTTTATACAAATGTAAAATTATCAATTTTCCCCTCTTGCACATTCTTAAGAAGGTGTAATAAAATTCCTAGATGTATTTATACTAGTAAATAATGCATATATCATTTATTAACCTTAATGTGATGAACAATTCAGATTTCGACAATTTAATTAAGAAAAAAACATGCAAAACATACAACCATTATATTGTTAAATAGTAAAAGCTAGTACTAACATATAAATTCAGAACAACATTACAGGTGCGTGTCTTGGGTCTGCTATACAGACATAAGTACTCCTTGACTCAGCATAGAAATACTAATTATTTATGTTCACAGAGATTTTGTTTAGTTTCTCTGTCAAACATAGGACTTTAATAATAGCATAACGTCAGCACGAATTATAATAAAAAAACTGAAAATAATTACGAAAAAATTACAGTAGAAATTAAGTATTTTAATATCCATTTACTATACAATACACGTACGCTGAAGTAAAATTAAAATTAAATAACTCGACGGCTGAAATACTTAGTTTAGACTATCTATGTTTCTCATCAGGTCTACTGTTACTACTATTTACAAGTGTTTCACTTCTGAGAATGACCTTGTCGAGTAAACATGCCAGTGTTATAAATTGTGTAACTTTTATAAAATAACATTCAGTAATGCTTAACCTCTGCGTCCAAACGTCAGCACAATAAAATTTAAAAAAAAAGTTTAAATTCCTTTAATTGGCCATCATTGGCGTCGATTGCTGCATCCCAATATTTCACTGACACAGAATATTGCAAGTCACAACGCAAATGCACCACACAATAAAAATAAACAACATTTTGGATAAAGGGAACTGTTCTTCCAACAATACTATTGAGAACATCCAGGTAAGTGTTTACTTTACAAAATAAATTTTGTTTTATTACAAGTCACGAGTTTCGTTCAGTGAACATTATGTTTAGTGTATCTTTTTTTTTTGTGTTACCATCTGTAACTTAGTGATAAACTTGTGCGCTTGAGAAAATCGCTGTACATTTTTTAAATTCTGATCGAAACTAATTCTTATAAGCTGAAAATTAAATCCGTCATTATTTTAACACTCTCTAGAAAGAAAACACTTGTTTGGTTAAGGTGCATTTGTCTCTATGGATCTTATTAGGCGTGCCCCGTGTCAGACGCATGAATACAACTTTATACGAACATGATTACGTTAATTTCTACCCTCATCTGATGACTAAAGAAGGAACATAAACAAAGCTAGCATTACAGGGGTTGCTCAGTCAAACGCCAATTAGTCCCTTTACATATTATCTCAATACCCTTTCACGTATGGCATACTTCAAATAGGAAGATTACCGTAGAATGCTAAGCGGTCCCCAGTCCATACAACATTCTTCCATAAGTAATGTTTATTATGGCCTGTTGGGACATTACTTTATAATTGGTTGGTTCTTGTGACGTAATTCAATACAGACACTTCTTACTACGAACACCGAATTGATTATAAAATGGGAATTACTGGTACTTTTACAACAAAAGTTTATTTTGCTGTCAAGCTTCGTTAACACGTCCATAATTCATGCATATCCTGATAATCCAGAAATCTTAGTCTATTGGAGGACTATTATTTTCCCTGCCGTTCGGAAAAGTTTGAAACCATTGAGAATTTCTGTATCGCCATACACGAGCAGATAATCACGCGCACTGAATCATGGGTGCACAGAAAATTCTGGAATGTCTGCTCTGCCTGTTGACGTATGAAACAAGCTTACCACGCGATAAGTTGGGATTTCACAACTAAACGTAATATTGGTCGTGTTCTTCGGGATTTGTTTTCGTTTGAGGCTTTGCTATTACGAAAGCGCTTCCACTTGAGGGCATTGTTCGGCGGAGGAAGGGAATCCCACGTCGGGGCTTTGCGAGAGCTGCGAGCGTTCTAAGAGAGCGACGATAACTTGTGCGGGCAGACACAGGAGCTTTGTGCGAGGGGCCAGAAGCCAACCCGCAATTGTCGTGAGCGTGTATAAACACACGGGGAGCAGGAGGAGGGTGAGAAAAGAAGAGATTCCTGCTCGGAACCAGAAACCTTGCACCTTCTCCTCTGGACAAGAGCCGCTCCCATCCCACGCCATTGTCCCCATTCAACCCTCTGTTCTGATCAACTGTAGCGGCGATTCATCCCTCCCGAGATTGAGTCGCTTTTAAAAACCCTCCCCTGTAAGTATTTAGATGGATTGTTTCCCTCCGCTTTCAAGCCCAACCTTTTTTTCCCCTCCAACAGACACAAAGTTTTTCCTTCGGAATGGATTCATTGTCCCCCTTCAGCTCCTTTTCATCCGTCCCTCTTTGCAACAAACGAGGACAATGCGAAAAAGGGAATGGGAAGGGACGGTCCGAAGGGAAGAAGGACAAAAAAAGAAAACCTCTTAACTGAGTTTTGTGTTGCCGGACCTATCTTGAGAATAGATCGAAAGCAGGGATGGAAAGAAAACGAAAGAAAGAAGACCGGTATTGTCTGATTTCTCGTCACACTTCATCCAGTATCCTTCCCCGTGCCACCTCACACAAATCGGCCATCTGTACGGGATAAGCCCTCATAGCTGCTGGACCAGTCAGACTCTATGCGAGCGTGCTACGCTGGGTGGTGGCACTTCGTCATCAACAGGTGTGCAACTGACCGCCATCTTGGACACCTGGACCGAACAACACCTTGTTGGATTCCCACACACCACGTGATTCAACTGGTCAACCTGGTAGTCTGTCTCTTGCAATTTGGAATGTTTTCAGTTAAATAGTCTCCACCTATCAAACAATATGAATGATTTTTCTCGAAAATAGTAAATTCAGAACTTATATTTAAAAAAACGTGTACCTCATAGTCCAATTGTCTCTGATATGTTCCAAATTTGCCCAAATGAGAAAATCATTCAAGGTGGGTTGTGACACTTTTACGAAAGTAATGCTTACAAAAACAAAATACTCTTAAGTACAAGTTCACAAACTTCACTCTAAACATCTCTTTCACAAAAATTTCCTCGGTAAGAATTACCTAGTTTTATAAACTACGAATAAATACACACACAAACGAACTTCTTCAGGCAATTTATTAATTTTACAGGAGTCGTGATTTTGAATGGTATTGTTTTGCAAAGTAAAGAATTGAAATTAAATTTCAGATTCTGGAATAATACCTGTGACCAGCAACGTTAACGTAAGAGCGAACGGATATAAATACATCCCCAGTAATGAAGTTTAAAGATGTGGCTGACGTCTTTTTGTATACAACATTTTACCTTTGTAGATAACACTAAAGTTAGGTAATCCAAGAATCTAGAAAAATTTACTACGAAAAAGAAAAGTCACTGTACACTTAATTATTTAATGTTTTCAGCTAAATATTGACCACGCATTTTAACAAACATATGGTGTTTAAAGTTTTTTACATAGTTGAATTTTTGGAATATAGCGATAAGGCCATCTAAATGAGATCAATTTGGCAAGCCGTTTTTTCTTCGTGCGTATGGATTTGTTCATTGCATTAAAAATTACTTTAAAACTACAAGACAAAATTTTATTAAGTCCATTTACATTGGTCAACATACGTGTAATGTTGAAAAATAGACATTTAAGTTACTCTGTTAATGTTATTAAATTTTGAATGTACAAAATACTTAGTCATTAAATACAAACATTAAGTAAGTCCAATATTTAGAGACACTGGAAAATCGCGAAAATGTTTAAAATAGTCTCCAATAAACTGTATTATATTAACCGTGACATGTGTGAACAGTTTTGGGACAAATCACACACGCTGTGTGTCCAAGCTGTGCAGTTCTAACTGGGCCTGTTGTAGAGAGAAAAAATGCTACAAATAAACGCTAGCCAATGTTGATACAAAACATTCAGTGTTATTACATCACGTTGGAGCCTAGCAAACAGTCAACTATTCCCGCGATTTTCCAGTGTCTAACAATATTATATACATAATGTTTGTAAGATAGTAGGATCGGCAGCCGTCTCTTCTACTGGCCGTGTGTTTGTGTGAATGAGCCAAGGGCGATGTTGACCGACCCATCTGGTGCGGTATCGCCTCTACCGCAAGACAATCAAACGGCGTGTAGTGGTATCGTAGATCACTCGCTTGACTGACACTCTCAGAAGGCGAACCCATTTATTTTTATTAGTGAAAATTTTTGAGCAAAGTCCATTGCATGTTTCAAGAGTAGTATTGCACCAGTGAGCAATTATTTTAGGTACAACATGTTGATAAAGCTGTTTTCAGCCAATTTGAAGAGCTTCGAAACTATTTTTTATAATTGATGTGATGTTTTGAAACTACCTTTCAGCCATCGTACATTGACACAATGGGCACACGTGGATTGGTTCATAAAATATATTTTTACCTACTAACGAACACGCTGCAACATGTTTCAAGCGCGTGCTACTAAGGGCATGGTTCGCCTCAGTTTTCAACGTCTTTTTTTATTTTTATATTTGTACCAGGTATTTTTTTCTTATTTTAGACATAAATTGTGACTAAATCTTCCTCTTAGGAAATTTGTGTATCTCTCATAGTTTTTTCGTAATGAATTGAAAACGTCAAAATTTGCACTTTGCGGTTTTATGTACGCCAATAAAACCAACTGACGTACCAAACCGAAAAAAATCACAGTATATAACAATGTTGTAGGCTATAATTTGGCATACACAAAAAAAAAGAAGTAAAACATTTTTGTGTTTAATAAAAAATGCTGAATTTTAAAATGTCAAATTAAAAATGTCAAAATTTTTTTTAAAATTACGAAAATTTATATATTTTTTGTTTTATATGTGTCAAATCATAGCCTACAACATAGTTATATACTGTGAATTTTTTCGATTTGGTTTTAGCGGCGCACATAAAACCGTAAATTGCAAATTTTGACGTTTACGACTCAATATGCAAAAACTGTGAGAGATACAAACATTTCCTAAGAGGAAGATTTAGTCACAAATAATGTTTAAAACAAGAAAAGAAATATCTGGTACAAAAAAAAAAAAGAATACGCGGAAAACGACAACTCCTTTATACACAATCTTGCTACTCCAGTACTTATGAACTAGGCTGATTCTTGGGATCCAGCTTCAAAGATGTGTACCAAAAGTTGGTGGTCTCGTTTCAGGACATATCTTTTTTTTTTAATTCTACTGTTCATTTTCTGCCAGTCAACATTTTATGTTACCAGGGATGGACGTAATATGGAGACACCAAACGAAAAATCCATTACCGTGATCAACACGGCAGGAAACACGATGGGCTTACATTCTCCTCGGAATGGATTAATCAAGGTCCTGTAAGGATTACAATGGAATAACTTTACCATTTTTTGTAGTACGTTGACATATCCCGTTGATGACGATCGAAGCGCAATTAATTTCATTTCCAAAACAGGCAAGCAATTATCTGTAGAATTATATGAATAGTTTGAGGAGCAATTGGAGACGTGACGTCTTATCCTGTATAGCTAAGAAAACCTGTCTTGTATTATGTGAGCCATTTGATAAACGGAGTCACCAATTGTTGCACTGAAAAAAAAAGTATAGTTGCAGGTACCATACTTTTGTTATAATAGTGACATCAAATCAGTTTGGTTGTCGGTACTACTCTGGACAGTTCCTTCAACAGTCTGTTTTGCAGAAATTACCATCTGGTTTGTAAAAGCAACAAGGCTCTTTGTTTCTTCTACAAAACAGATTGTTGAAAGAACTGTCCAGAGTATAAGTACCAAGAACCCAAATGTTTTGCTGTCCCTATTTTAACAAATGTATGGTACCTGCAACTATACTCTTTTTTTCAGTGTGTTTTTGAGGGTAGGATAGAAAATTCAAGCAAACTGATATGCCTGGCCGATCAAAATTGTCAGCATAATCTGAGGTTATCCAGAAACTGTCGCATTATAAGCCACCACGTAACTCCTGTGCTAAATTGAAAACGAAATAGTTAGCGGCGAAATTAACTCTAGTTGCCTTTCTGAATGTGTGGTTGGCAGCGGAATTACGTAATATAGTTCCATTTATTTTCCTATTTAAATTCAACCATATTGAAACAAAAGCAATCGAAATCGACATACTTATTTTATATAATTGATAAGCGTTTTCTATCGAACTGTATAGGATCATACTGACTGCACAATTTATCTTACGCGCGCAAACATCAGGTGCTGTGTCATGAGAGGTTAGACATTTCACGTTAACCGTCATGCGAGGAAAGATACGTATCGGCTGAAAATATAAATTTAGCAGGGCATTTTTGAGTGCTCATTTTATTCCGAACCGCCTATAGGGAAATGTACCATACTTCAGTCTGTATATGCACAGCGCAAATGTTTTGTACTTTAGCAATAAGATACATGTCAAGCCATTCATATTTTCTGGTAAATGTTCTGAAGTGTTTTTGCAGCGTAGGCTATAAAAGCGTTCAGTGTTGTTACTGTTTAATGCCTTGTAACATACGTACGCGTTTTAATATTCCCTAAAAAACATTTACAATAACCACCATGGATATACAGGAAACAATTTTGTCACGCTCTCTTGTCACACTTGAGATAAGATTCCTAATAATGTTTTATAGTATACGCAAAACTCGTCCGTCTGTATCACACAACACACACTTCCGTCTACGCAGGTGTTATTAGACTTTTTTTTTTCTGTTTGTGTTCAGTTATTGTACACGTGCTCACAAATGGATACAAACTCTTAGAGAAATTATTTGTTGAGTAAATCATAACAGTGTTCTTATTTTAGCCACCAAAAGCGTAATATTTTGTTACCGGAACAAAATGTTTGTTTGTAAAAGGAACGTACAGGATTGTTATGACTCAATAAAAATAATTAGGCAATTGTCTTCATTAACTCTAGAACATGTTGGATAAAAGGCTGTTCTTAGCAATCCCAGGCAGATTGAACATAAGTGTTCAGACTTTAATTACAGATATTTGCCGTGACAAACGTAGGACAATCACTCAGATACGTTATGTTCGTGGGGGGCAGCGGCGGCCGAGGGGTCAGACCCCTCGCCTCCCACCAAGGCGATCCGGGTTCGGTTCCCGGCGGTGTCGGTCCCTAGACTTTCGCATGTGGGAATCATGCCGGACGATGCCGTTGGTCGGTGGGTTTTCTCGGGGATCTCCCGTTTCCCCGCCCATTCATTCCGGCGCCGCTCCATACTCACCTCATGTGACCCCCGCCAGCGCTAAAGACCTCGATGTTAAGCGCTGACCAAAATATCTTCTCGTTACGTTTGTTTTACAAACATTTTGTATTATTATTATTATATCTGTTTTTCAGTGTCATTTAATGCTTCAACTATAATCATCACTGTTTCTGTGTTATTGATATATAATGAGACTGCTGTGCTCAAACTTGTGTGGTACCGAGTTGGCTATGATTAATTACAGTGATTAAGATTTTCAGGGCTAAGTACATGCAATTACTAAGTTTTTATATAAGAACATTTATCGTGATAAACTGCTAACATCGACTAAATACGTTAAATACCGTTAATCTTGTAATATTTATATGTATATTGTTAAATTATCTATGTTGTGTTTTACTTATAGTGTTCTACTTGTAGACTAGTACTAGAAATTCATAATATTTATTTATTATTTTTTTCTTCTGTTGACCATGTTTTAACTAGGAACTTACAAAATTCACTTTTTTCCCCTGTGTTATTATTATTTTTTTTAAACAGTGTCAATTGTAGAATGTGTGTGATTTATAAGGTTCAGTGTAAGAGAAGGCAAAATTGCCTTAACTGCGCCTAATAAAGACGATTTATTAGTATTATTACTACTACCAGTATAATACCTTATTAAGCACACAAATATTTCTGCACTGCTAGTTATCGTTGAAACTGCAAAATATAATCAAACTAAATTAGTACACTTTTTCACAATACACGAAATAAAATACCCTGTCATCTATCTCGATACTCTTCGTCTATTTACAAACATGCTTCCACTTGAATGACCAACAAGGCTTAATTAACATTTTCTTCTGGAGATTTATGAACATTTCACACCACACTGTAGTGAAAAATAAAATTACGATTTTGCTCAAGAGCAAGTTCAAATATAATATGCTCGCGAAAGCCTGTGCGAAATAGAAAATATTTTTTCTTTCAGTTTTGCTGTAATAGTTTCATTCAGAATATGGTGACGTTACTTTAATTTGAAGTTCGTGCCATATTTAAAACATTGTAGGATTGGTTGGCGTAGTTACTTTAATTTAATGTTTTCATAAAAATTATTAATATTTGTTCAGTAACGTCAAAAAACACGTACAAATTGTAAGGTATAATGAGGCAGAATTTGGACGTTAACCAGTAGTATTAGTAAACACAAACAAATGCGTACACGAGCATAAATGTTTGAGTGGACCAACAAAGCTTAGCGGTTTTTTTTAAACAAATTACTATATTTGCGACGAACTAATATTTTTTCCCAGGTTATGAAAACCACAAATGTTTTGCAATGGTTCATATGTTTGTTAACTAACTAAATATTGTACTACCTCTACCTCAAATACGTATTTACTTGGTGCTCTTCAGCGTGTGTCTAGCGAAACTTCAAAATTTGGATATATTCTTTTCCACGAATGAGTAAACCTTTTTGACGAGTGGTAACTGTAAATTCAAACACTACATCGAGTATTTTATTATCATCCGTCAGTGAGCAAATGAAAACTAATCGATGTAAACAGCTGAGGTAACACTGCAAACCAAGTCGTGATGCTCGGCGAATCACAGAAGACTATGACAACATAACTGTCAGAAAAGTACACGTGTTCTTGGGATTGACTGTATCTTAACTACAGAAGCATCTACCATGCGGCCCCAACTATTTGCCGGTATTTTAAATTTATTATCTCTGATATTACGTACTGATAAGTGTACAGAACACTTCCTCGACAAGAACTTAAGTTTGCGACGCATTGTGTCAATGTACAGACATTAGAGTAAATATGACAGTACCACCAACACACTTCGCCAAAAATATAATCGGTTTAGACATGCCTTTCACGACATGTTCTCATACTTGTGACTCGCTTAGATTTATGTAGCTCTCTTCAAGTAAGTTAGCAGCCCAAACATTAAAAAGTAGTAAACTAGAAACTTGAGATTCGCAGAGAATTTAAAATTTTCGCGAAATGCGGTTATGGTAAGTTGCGGGATTAGCACGGGCAGGGCCAAATTCCAGCTTGTGGCGTACGAACAGAATAGTGTTTACAAACATCCAAAAATTCACGAGAACATGAATTTCTCGCAGTATATTAAACGTAACCCAGTTATAGAGCAATGTTCATCCTGTGACTAAGTCCACTTGTTTTTCCCCAGCAATGTTACTTAATATAACAGCTTTATGTAGTCTGTCAACTAACCAATTATATGTCATTGGGTAAAATGTTTTTATTCATATATATATATATACATATATATATATATATATATATATATATATATATATATATAAGCACACTACGTGAATCCTGGACTTGATTAGAGACGAAAATGTTTAAGTAAAATACTGTACGATGACATATGTGGCAACGTAGCACTGTAGGTATCCCATCTTGCGTTCTACAGATATCATACATATTTATTTTTCTTGTTTCGTCTTGCATTTTCTTGGCGTAGTTAAGACTAAAATGCCTTCTCTTACACGTAACCAATTTAAAACAAATATCACATGCACAAGGGTACTACTGTTCTGACCATGGAGACGCAGGTTCAAATTCCAGGCAGTCCAAAAACATGATTCTACGATTACTTGGCGTAACGTATTGAAGATTAAATAAAACCTGGACGTGGAGCGCAAGATGGGACTAACTCCGTACAGTGTTGCCACATTGTGCGCGAAAAATGTCATTGTACAATTTAACCAAGGGCTTGCGTGATGTACTTGTAATGCGGCATTTGCTGGATACCACACACACACACACACATACATATAATATATAGTATATATAAATGTAAACATTTTTATTCATTACTTGTTGTGTTACGCCCAAAGGGTCCAATGCTGACGGCCTATCTCTGTGAGTGACGAAATTGAACGACACCGTGTTGCAGCCCATATCATGCAGTGTCCTTTACTAATGGCATTTTTAAAACCCGCTGTTGTGTACACAATACTCTATCTTCGCCTGCAATATGTCAGCGTACACTTTGGTCATGTTAACAAAGGAGCAGTATAACTGTCTAGTTCTTGTATAACTCCTTTGGTTGCACGACGAACCTGTCCGAAACGAAAAATCTATTAAATATAAAATATTTAAATACAAATTTTAATCCGTATATACCTACTTGCGTTTAATGCGACGATAGTTAAATAGTGTATGTAGTTTTTTTTTACGTCCACAAGTGTGGTGGTATTCTTCCTAGATCCTTTTATGTATATATATATATATATTTTTTTTTTTTAAGTTCACACTTCTAGACCTATCATATAACAAATTTTACACTTAGAACTACACATTGACCTGTACAGTTCTACTAACAAAAATATCATGTGTAGATAATAGTTACGTATTTCCAGTGGCGGATCGAAGGTATAGTTTGAGGGGTTCAAACCTCCCCCCCCCCCCCCAAAAAAAAATCCTTCTCTCTTTATTAGAACTTGCACTGGATAGTTAATGAATGTTTTAAGGGTAAAAAATATTAAATAGTATCATTAAGGAATGAATGTTCTCCTTCTGTTATGTTATGGATTTTGTTATACATAAACTCAATATTATTGTGTTTTTCTATTCCAGGTTTCGAAATCTCTTTAATTTTATTTTACTCTGTGATTGTGGCTTGGCCGTGTTTGTTGTAGTGTTACAGCTTTCAAGTTCTAAAAAAGTCACGTTTTCTGTTTTATGGCCCGTCGACCCTCAGAGGTGCCGTCGTCTTTTGAGTTTGGTTCGGACAATGAGGTCCAGGGTAGTCTGTTTCTATTACTCAGCAGACATTCCAGAATGAACGCTAACACAGATGTGATTTTTTCCTAACTTTTACTTAATCTTCTTTAACAACACACGTGGGCGATTGTGTTGTTACATTTGCGTGATTCACTTGTGTTTGTCCTTGGTTTTTATCGTCGTTTGGTCGTTTACTTAAGTCTCGGCTTGACACGTAACACGGATTAATTGTTGGCGGGGAGGGCATTATACGACAAGCTTGATTTCCGAGAACTAGAGGTTCAGTTTCCTGTTATATCTGCGTGCAGGGTAGCCACTTGCTCCATGCATTAGATTACAGTTTATGTTTGATTATATACTGCCATAACTGCGAATGATGGGTAGCCAATTATTTATATCATATAGAAGTTAGAACTTTTTTTTTAACCGACAGGCTTACTTTTATTGGCTAACGTAGGTTAATTTATTGTGATGTCTTGTTGGTAGTCTAAAATAAAAATTCAACAACAACATGTACACCAAATTAAAATAGGCTATCGAGTGCAGTGAAAATAATTCGAAAAAAAGTTAATCCGAAGCCAAAGCTAATTCGTTATCACTTCTTTTCTTTTAACATTTCTTTCGCGTTCAGATGTTTGTAGTTTCCAGAAAGTGAAACTTTTACGTTAATTTTCTCTGCAGTAGCCTAAAATATTGACATAATAATGTGTATATAATGCAATTGCATAGACTAGAATAGATCAAGCTGTTGTTTATATGTTGTGTGCAAACCAATTATGTAATGATCTTGTTACTACTACAAATATGAAAAATATTATATAAAAAATAAAAAACTAGGAAGTAAATATTGGTATGTTTGTAAATGCAAACCCTCCTTTTTTTCCGTTTCTAGATCCGCCATTATATTCGGATGTATCAGATTGCACTTTCCAGAAAGTGTAACATTTATGCAGTTCTTACAGCATATAGAAACAGTAACTGTTATGCAGTTTTTTCCTGAAGTATGGTGTTGAAGTTTGTGTTGTATGAAAATGAATTGACTACAATAAATCGGGCTGTTGTTTACATGTTGTTTATTAATTAATAAAATCATGAAACATGCTACTAAATTATGGAAAAGATTATTTTAGAGAAATATAATGTCAAAACATAAATATCATCGATATAATGAATGTGAGCCTCTCCCCTTTTTTTTTTTTTTTTTTTTTTTTTCGATTTCAGATCTGCCACTGAAAATGGGGTAGGTCGATGGACTAGCTTTGACCAACATCCACAAATAAATGTTGATAACGTTATAGATACGTTATGAAAAATGAAGTAAAAACGAATGAATATGAGTAGCCTTATTGGAGTGAGCAAAATCAACAATCGCAGAAGTGCATCTCAACACAAAATTGTAGCCAATAATCATTAAAGTGTTTTACCGTGGTGATAGTGTTGCCTTTAAAGGTTTTTTTAATGTGCATATATATTTTCAAGATTATAGCATGTAGGGGAAATTAATTATTCGTCGCGCGACAGCTAAACTAGCATTCGCAATGACGAGAAATTTTAGTGTCGCATCGCGCCCGTCGTGTCGCTTTTGTCGCGCCTATGCGATTCCGGCATGATGTGTGCAACGAAATGCACGAAAAATCGTTCCTGGAGTAAATTAGTTGCAACCGGTTAAACGCCCCTGACATGAAAATGGTAGCACCGTACCGTAAGAATGCACGTTACACGACAGCCGTTTACTTTCGCAGGGAGTGCGACTTGAGTCTTTATTGCCCGCAGCTCAGATGGGGATCCTCTTTGTGCCCAGCACTATACAGCATACTGTACACACAATCAGGATCATTATAACACCACGACCCTGGCTGCATTTGTCCCACGTCCGAGGAGAGAAGCCAACAAAAAAATACAGAAGAAGAAGAACGGCCTTCCACTTCATCATGGCGACGGTGTCACGTGAGCAAGAATAAATGTTTAGTGTTTATTAATGTAAGGATCCCTCGAGCTATCCTCTCCCTCCCAGCGTGGACATATGCCCTCCCTACTTTTCTCCCAAGGGGCTACTCCACGCCCCCTTCTCTTCACACTCATTTATTCACGCGGAACGAAAATACATCTTCTCTCCCCGACGGCTGTGACAATGAGGGCGAAATTGATAATGGACGTTCAGTGTTTTTCTTTTTCCTCCCTTTTTGGCGAGAGGGTAGCTCGTTCCCTGTGGCCCCCCCCCCCCCATTTTACCCTGTCAACCTATGCTCACCTAAAAATCCTATATGGGTCAGGGCTGCTAACGGAATCAGTCCGCCACGCTCTTTTCGCTGGCAATTGAGCTCTACATGAAAACTCTCTTGGGCCTGTTCTATCGTCGATAATGTTCGTATTCTTCAAACAAACTTCGAGAGCAAACATTGCCGTCTGCCTAGTGACTGGCACTGAGGCATAACCAAAGATGTTAGAAAGGTCCAGATAGAGCATGTCGCGAGGAGTGTAACCAAACAAACGCTTCACGTGGCTTTGAACAATATGGCCGAGTAATTAAAAAATTGAGGAAGTATCAATTAGGAGGTGTGTGGCTGAAATATAGATGCGTACTTTTGAGGTTAAAGCAGTATGGCGGCCGGCTAATTTGCTGACTACCTCTCTCCCCTCTTGGCTTCACTCCCCTCGCCTTAATTCCAACCTTATGCTCTCCCTGTGGGCATAACCGTCTCTATAGGAAGCATTTTACAAGGCGAATAGTTGGAAACCAGTAGCGGCTCGTGGGTTGTTGCCAGGGAGGGCACGAGTTACAGAGAGCGTTGTGCGCTAGTTGACGATACATTAATTGACATGCTGGTATGTTGGTGCCGCTTATTACTGACTGGTTACAACAAGATAAGTAGCCAGTAGATATTTCATGGTCATTGGTACGTGTCACAAAAGTAACGTAGTGCTAAGGTGCCACCGACCGGCGTATTTAATGTAGTATATCTCGACGCACGGCAGGTGTTTCCTCACGGCAATCTGAAAAAAAAAAAAAAAAAAAAAAAAAAAAAAAAAAAAAAAAAAAAAAAAAAAAAAAAAAAAAAAAAAAAAAAAAAAAAAAAAAAAAAAAAAAAAAAAAAAAAAAAAAAAAAAAAAAAAAAAAAAAAAAAAAAAAAAAAAAAAAAAAAAAAAAAAAAAAAAAAAAAAAAAAA
>PNEQ01099310.1:0-31011 GCA_003012365.1 Medauroidea extradentata | reverse complement strand
TTTACGTGTACTGAATTGTTTTAAACTTATATAGAGGCATTGTTTGAAGGGTGTACTTAAGAGAGACTAATCCCAGTAAGCTTAAATTTACAGTTTTCCTCATGATCCAGTATAATACATCAGGCATATTTCTACGTTTTGCACGTTGATATGGCTCAGATTATAGTTTTGTTCACTTTTGGAAATTCATACGGCGTTCGAAATAAAAGTGTTACTGTAGGAACTCTGTTAAAATACTGTCGGTTCTTTTTGGATCAATTATATAACTACTGGTTTTATATGAGTAACTGTCTGTTCTGTAGAAGAAGTAAAGAGCACCTTTCTTTTAAGACACATATTGTTACTTCTGCAGATCAGATTGCAACAACAATACAGATAGTTAAAAAAAGTAGGCCGAAGTACGACAATAATTTTCTTTCAACGGGTGTCAGCTCTGCCTTTACCACTGTAGTGCTTCGCGCTGTTAAAAATATAAAGATACTTATGTTGAAACAATTTCTGAAAATCTACAAAGCTTTGTTTATGCCCTGACATTCCAAACACGTCTTACACTTAAGCTGAAGATGTAGTTATAAAGAGAAAATAAATGTATCTAAGGTGGTGGAATTAGTTTTAGGGAAATATTTATTATGAAATAGTATTAGTTTTGTAGACGATACTTGTGAGTGCAGTTTCTTCTTACGAAACAGTTTTAGTTCTCATAGTTTTCTCATACAGTTGCGTCAAAAAGTTAAAATTTTAATGTTCTGCTGTCATGCAAATAGTGAAAACAAATTGACCTACGAAAGTAAAATAATTCACACAGAAATAACACGCTATAGGTTGCGTAGTAAAAAATCACATCCCGTGAACTATTTTTTTTTTTTTAATTTTAATTTGCAACTTTTTTCTGTATTTCTGCAATATTATTTTACAAATAAAAATATTACGTTGTAGGTTTTTAAATATATTACTCCATAGCTAATGGGATGTATTTTCAAAGTGAATGATTCTATTTAATTTGGTAAGTTGGTTTTCACTATTTGCATGGCAGCGTAACAACGAAATTTAGACTGACGCACCGTTGTGAGAAAACTTATGATAGCTGAAGTAGATTTGTAAGTGGGAACTGTACTCACAAGTATCGATTACAAAACTAACAATATTTAATAAAAGTATAAAATTATGATTTTATCGCACTTGAACACCCTTAAGGCGACCGCCTCCAACGCGCTTCAAATGTGATGCAATATGTTCGTAGAAAATAATTTTTACGAAAATATTCCACATGTGCCCTTTGTGCGAATGTATGTGAACACGCTTCACACAAGGACGAAATGTCGTTGTTTTGACACTATTCTCATTTTTTAAAAAAACACAGTTTCTAAGTCCTCGGACATATATAAAAACGGCATTTTCTAATGGACGTACTTAAAAATTCAATAACATGATACATTTACAACTCAGATAGCAACGTGCACTGAAACTTGCATCAGATTTTGCACTAATAAACTTCTACGGTCACCGCTTGAGAGTGCGTGGTAGATAAATGAACGCTTCCTTTTTTTTCGAAGCCAACATGGATAAAATACTCAACGACAATCCTAGATAATAGTATTTGCCAACTTTATGAGTAAATATTTATCCCGAATTACTTACTCGTTACGTGTGAACTCTTGCACCGCTGTTAAATGCACGAGGTTCCGGCGTCAGAGATTGTGCCTCAGAAGTTCGTAACACTGGAAACAATTTTGTTTAAAGCGTTGGCCAATACAATTGTCTAGGATTGCTATTGTTTAATTATTGCAAATTGGCTTCAAGAAACCTACAGTTATAGTTTAATGCTTTTAGAATTGTAGATTCATCGAGGTCCAATTTGCAAAAAATTAAAAAGAACAGCAATCTCAGACAATAGTTTTTGCCAACTTTCTGAGCAAAAATTTTTCTCGAGGGACGTATATCTGAAGAACAATCCCTCGACGCCAAAATCTCGTACATTTAGTTGCGGCGCAAGAGATCACGCTTAATAAATACATCATTCTGGGTAAATGTTTGCTAATGAAGTTGGTGAATATAATTTTTAAGGATTGTTGTTTTGTAGTTTTTCTATGTTGACTTAACAAAAAGTGTAGATCCCAATTGGAGAACTCAGCGCGTATTTATCTACCACGCTCTCTTAAAGTCTCGTGTTGAAAATAGATCGGCGGGAATCCTGCACGCTAGTCCAGCGTTAGGCTCGTTGCGACGATGTGGTACTTGATGCGCGCGTCAATATCGCCATTATAGCTCCGTTATTTCTAGGCATGTAACGTGCAGATAGACGGCGTGCTTAATTTATTTCGTCGAAACTGAACAATCGCACGTATGAAATTGTAAAAGAGTCATTAGGAATTCAGAAATGTTAACTTTGCCACTTGTGGCTTCTACATCCTGGATAGTAGATAGAAAAGCGCACCGCTTTCTTCTTTCCCGAGTTTTGGTCCTTCCCAGCCAGCTTGGCGCCTGTTTCCAGACCCTTGCTGCTATCAGACGTGTCTTCTTCCCCCAGGGGGTGAGGTTGTGGAGAAGATGATGTAGAAAAAAGACTGAAGGGGGAGGGGGGTCACGAACCCCCACATTCCTAAGGGCGTGGTCGGGTTTGACGGCGGACAGGTGTGTTTCCCTCGGGCCTTGGTGTTCACCCCACCCACCCCCTCGCCTAAGTCACAAAGATCTCCCCCGTGGTACTGGGAAGGTTTGTAGGACTCACGACTATGAAGAAGGGAGAGGAAGAACGACGCATTGTGACCTGCGGACTGTGGCAGCTATATGCGGTTCCGGATAAAATGAGTGCGTTTGACACTATGTGTACTTCTTTCTTCCTTAAGGGAGTTCAAGTGGTGAAAAATTACAATATTTATATTTGGCAGAAATACGGTTAGTTTTATAGACGTTACCTTGGAGTGCATTTCCCTCTGCAGTTTTCCTATAACGGAATTTCAAAGTAAAAGTTTGCATATTTTTACTTTATACAAAATTGAAAAATCATTAAACATAATGAAATGAAATAATTCACATTATAACTACACGTCTCGAGCTACTGATTGAAGTAGGCCTATGTAAAAACCCATCTCAAAAAATTTTTGAATTAAAAAAAATTCTATAATTTGCTAATTTGTTTCTTCCTTTTTGTATTTGTTTAAGATAAAAACATTTCTATGATGTAGCCTATTTATGTATACTTCAAGCCGTAGACTGTGATGTGTAGTTTTGATGTAATTTTTTTTTCAATTGATTATGTTTACTGGTTATCAAGTTTTGTATACAGTAAATATATGCAAACATTGACTTTGCAATGCCAGTATAGGAAAACTGGCCGAGCTATTTTTTTTTTTTTTTTTTTTTCGCAAGAAGAAAATGTACTCGCAAGTAATGTCCATAAAACTAGTCCTATTTTATGCAAATATAAGATTACACAATTTTTGTCCACTTGAAGGCCATTAAGGCGGCCGTCAAGGAGTACGTGTTTAGCACGTTTGAGGCCTATAATTGTGCGGAAGTGATAAGGACGAGACAACACACACATAATGCCTCACCATAGCCTTTAGGCGCAAGTCACTGAACTAGCGTCCAATCTTCCCGCCGACAACAAGCCTCTATGAGACAATCAGTTGTGTTCCTATCATTTTATGGCGTATTGTTACATATTAAGGTGTATTGTACACGCCTATACCTTTTAAAAATTATGCACCAAGATTTACAGTTCCTAAAAAATATCTTAAAAACACCCATTTTCGTAATTTTTGGTCGCTAGAAAATATGCTTTAACAAGTCGTGATGAACTTTAAATATGTCCACACGCGTGAAAAGTTATTTAAAAGCTATTCCTAAACACGTATCATATCGTGTGCGATGAGCGATTTTTTATTACTGTATTTTTCGCTCTTTTTTTAAATTTTGAGAAGATAAATGTTAAATCGGCGACTATACCGCAAATTACATTTACACTTCGCTACAGTACAATCATGGCAACAGGACTAGTAATGTATAGTTAGGTCGCAGTTTGTCGGGCAAATTATGACTACAAAAATTATTCGTTAACAGCCAAATTTCAAGGTCTGTATTGTAGCAGGTGGTGAACAGAATTTGCGGTATTGTCGCATTTTTACAATTTTCTTCACAGAATACAAAAAAAAAAAAAAAAAAAAAAAAAAAAAAAAAAAAAAAAAAAAAAAAAAAAAAAAAAAAAAAAAAAAAAAAAAAAAAAAAAAAAAAAAAAAAAAAAAAAGCGAAAAAATAAATAATAAAATTCAATATGGCGACTGAAACCGAGCCTTAAGTAAATTGATAGATTTCTGCAACTTTTTAATACAAGCAAATTATCCTAAGTAACAGTCAAAGTGCACAAGTTGTGCAACTCACCTCACTCCCCTCGTAGTGGCGCAATAATGAGGACAAGCACATCAATATAACGTCTTGTTACCAAGTATACCGGAGACAGCACTCATCCGATCAACACTCCAGTTCTCCTCCGGAGCTCGTGGGTCGAGTCCCGGCCAGGGCGTGCTCGTCCGTCGATGCCGTCTACCTCATCAATCCAGCTTTCGGTAAGGTCGTTAGGTATAATTGTGTGGCAGCAACCTTCACCTTAATGTAATGTATCAGTAACCAGTAATATTGTGCTCCCCTTCTAAATTAATATAATACTTTGTAACCGTCTTTGTATTCAGAGTACCTGCCGTTGTGGTACAGTAAATGCCGTTTTACCATAAATGTCTGAGTCATTTAACCCTAAACAATGTCTTAATAAACCCACAGTGTAGCTACCATCTGAGTGAATTCCCCCCCCCCCCCCAATAATAACAGCAGCCATCACCATTCCTAAAACACAAACTTAACTTTGTTACAGTGGTGGATGCGCCGGGCGTTGTTCCCTTGCAAATTTTGACTTTGACATGCCGCTGTGGAAAGACTATAAGAGAGTTAAAAATAAGTTTCAAAAGTTGAAAATGTAGCCACAAGAAATGTCAAAAAAATAACACTACGTCGTACAAATATAAAATTATGTGATTTTGCCTCGTGAGCGCCCTTAAGAAGCCTGTCTAGGGACAACTTTCGCCGTTAGTCGCACTGGTGACAGTGAAGCAGTTTTCACAATACAGCGGCACGATACGCCCGACGCTTTCCGTCAGCAACGAATTCCTGTCATGTGTTCACAATAGGGCGATGAAAAATCGCCGGCGGCTGGCGACACGAACCTGTGCTGCCATCTTATACCTGGAGAAATAACTCGGTGACTGATAAAGTTTTCTGAAGAAACGTGATCAGAAAATAATTAAATTATTATATGTTTATGCTCCCATCAATTTAGTTAAATTATTACAAAAGAGACAACAGCGGTTAAATTTTCTACTGGAAAATAAAGTAAGACAAAATATATTAGTAACTTTCCACGAACTTAAACAATATATTACATTAATTTATGCAAATACCAGTATTTTAATATAATTTTAATTGCATAAAATCAATTTTTAACGTTGTTCTAATCTGAAAAATAGTTGCATGAGTAGTACAATGAAAACAACTTCTTTGCATCTGTCAGTGATGGGCGTCAAATCCAATGTCAGCCGTTCGTGCAATGTTCTCGACGACCGTCTGGCTCTGATTGGCTGACGCTCGTCGCTGAGCCGCATGTCGTTCTATTGTGAAAACCGCTTAAGGGCGTTCAAGTGGGGAAAATTCATAATTTTATATTTGTATAAAATAGTGTTAGTTTTGTAGACATTACTTAAGAGTACATTAACATCTAACGGAAAAAAATTAGCTCATCTAGTTTTTCCGTAATGCCACTTCAAAGTCAAAATTTGCATATTTTTACTTCATACAAAACTTGAAAACCAGTAAATATAATGAAATGGAAAAAATCTCATCAAAACTACACGTCACCGTCTACGGCTTGAAGCATATACAAACACATTATACAATATTTCTGTGTTTAAAATAAATTTCTAAAAGTACCAAAAAAATTTAAATTTTGGAATTTTTTTATTTAACATAGACATTTTTTGTAACGGGTTTTAAATGCTACAGTCCATAGACAGTAACGCGTAGTTTTGATATGATTTTTTTCATTTCATTATGTTAACTGGTTTTCAAGTTTTGTATGAAGTAAAAATACGCAAATTTTGACTTTGAAGTGCCATTACGGGAAAACTAGATCAGCTAATTTTTTTCCGTTAGAGGTATATGTACTCTCAAGTAATGTGTACAAAACTAACACTATTTCATACAAATATAAAATTATGTTTTTTCCCCACTTGAACAACCTTAAGGCCAGGATCTTTAAACTATTTCAAACAATTGCAAATAACTCAATTATTTTCAACGAAATGCTGTGAAAAAATGTGAGACTGTGTACAGTCATACGATACACAATTTTGGCAGAGCGTTTTTTTAAAAGTAATGTACCGTTTGCTAGCAAAAAAAATATTTCAATTTATTTTGGGTTATTTTGACAACATATGTAAAATGTCAGTTTAAAAAATCTAAAAATCCGTTTGGTGTATTGTAACAGAAAAATTCAGCTGCAAACGATGATACATAAATGTTAAAAATGTAAGAAGAATTTTTGATATGCTATATGTATTAATTCGCGTTAAAAAAATTAAAAAAAAAAAAAAATTCTCGAAACCAGTGAAAAACTGATGGGCGAGGCCTTTTACGTTTCAACTTCATGCTTCTGCTATCGGAGAGAACTTCCGGTGAAAAACTGAACATTTCCGAAAAACAATGTTATCTCTTGAAAATATTAAACTGGACACCTTATCCATACGAGAGCTACTAACTACCGGAGCTTCCTAACATATAGTATAATTAGACGCACTGGAAAATCGCGGGAATAGTTGACTGTTTGCTATGCTCCAACAGTGAATGTTTTGTATCAACATTGGGTATCGTTTATTTGTAGAATTTTTTCTCTCTACAACATGCCTAGTTAGAACTGCACAGCTTGAACACACAATGTGTGTGATTTGTCCCAAAACTGTACACACGTGTCACGGTTAATATAATACAGTTTATTGGAGACTATATTAAACATGTTCGCGATTTTCCAGTTTCTCTAAGTATAAATTCATCTTACCTTGGTACACCTGCCGGCCCTAATTTCATCCTAGGTACTTTACACCCTAGGTAACTTTGGTGTAGACATAATACATCTTCAATACGGCGACAAATGACACACTACTCACGTTGGAAGTATTCTGTTATAAGCCACACCGTTTTATGGACGTATGTCGTTGTGAGCGAATGTTGGTGTGTTGCAGAAAAACAACAAAAAGAAACAAAAAGAAAGAAAGGAATAATGTATTACCTGCCGTCAACAAACATAACTCATAACATACGGACAATCCCGGAAAGGACTACGGTCATGTACCAAAATACAGCAGGAAAACTTACAAAAATAAAAAAAAACCATAATAATTCCACAAATTTATTACGGAACGTAATTCGGTCGTATTTAGAAAGACGACAAAAAACAAAGCAGGAAAATATAGTCCAAGACAAATTGACCACACAAATAGACGAGGACCACGATGACTTCACAAATGACAGGAGACACGAATGCACGTGAACACAGACGATACAACAAAGAAAACAAAGATGTGACGTTACAACTGATATCTGTTTCCATATTTAGACACATGTACACAGACTGAGGAACTCCAGCCAGTCTGTTTGCTGAAGAATTTTTTTTTTTGCTCGCAATATCATACGTTTACAAAACGGTTAAGTTTTTCTCCATAGTCTGTGGATTAAATTTGATCCTTTTCTGATACCAGTGCTACTAACGGAAGAATCTGTGTCTTTTAAAACTAAAAACATTGTTGTTCTATCTAGCATATAGTAGAAATTAATCTTAGCCGTGCACAACAGCCAGCTGTAGATACACCCCAGCTGCGTTGTATATGTTGTGACCTTGGCGAGCCACTCAGCGTAAGTTTAATTTCTCTTCAGTGTGGTGGTGCCGTGATGATCGAGAGGTCCGACCTATCGCCTCCCACCAAGGCGATTCGGGTTCGATTCCCGGCGGGGTCTGTTCCCAGATTTTCGCTCGTGGGAATCATGCCGGACGATGCCACTGATTGGCGGGTATTCTCGGGGATCTCTCGTTTCTCCCGTACATTCATTCCGGCGCTGCTCCATACTCATATCATGTCACCCATGGCCGTCTTTAGTAGAAGGCCGGAGTCTTGAATGTGGCAACGCTGCATCGGAGGTCTACTGCCGGTCACTCATTGGTAGCCCAGGTCTGTGTAGACGTGTACACGTCACTAAAGCTGCATCTATACACATTACAGAGGCCAGGGCATTATTGGTTAGTATTTTTGTGAACTGCTACATTGTTATGTTGTATCGCTTGTCCCGTTAATTAATTAATTTTAATTTTTAAAATGTTTTGTTTCGCGTACACGTATTTTTTTGCATATATACATAACAAGTTAGGACTTTGTGTTAGTATTGTTTTTTAAAAATCGTGAACTCTGTACGAGTATTTATTAGTCGCTACTTCGCACGAATATGTAAAGCGGTCTGTTGTAGTATTGCCATGTAAGTCATCATTAGTTTTTTATATTTTACTTAGTTTTTGTCAGGTCTATGTACTGTATACGTAATTTTATTTTGTCCATCTGTAAGAAAAATGGTTAAGTGTAAGAGAAGGTTACATGCCTTAACTTCGCCATTTCAAAAAAAAAAGTCAATAAATAAATAATTAATTATTTAATTCAAGACTCCGGCCTTCCACTAAAGACGGCCATATGTCACCCCTCGCCAGCGCTAAAGACCTAAACGTTGAGGGCTGACGAAAATACCTTAACTCACTGACGCTTCAGTGTGATGAGCAGTGGCGGTTACAAAAAGGAGGGGGGGAATTAGGGAAACCCCCCCCCCCCCAAGAGCCCAACCTTTAGAAATGTTATACTTTTTATTAAAACTATTGAAAATGCAGTAGGTGTTATTAACTTTGCAATATATTCTAAGAAACCGACTCTAAACTCTTTGAAAATGTACCAATTTGTGTCTTCTGTTGTGTGCTAAACATTAACGTTCAAAATCTTCTCAAAGTGCACCAATTTGCATCTCAAAATCAAAAATTTTCCCGAAGGGAGGACCCCCGGACCCTCGCTTTAAATCGGCCAACCGGTGCAAGTAAAAATATATTCACCCCCCCCCCCTTATATGCATTCTGGATCCGTCCCTGGTGGTGAGGAATGAGCCATCACTCACATTACAAATATTTTCTTGTTACAGTCTTGTAAATAAAGAATAATGGAGGGTGTGTGAAACAATTTCGAGCTGAAACGTAAATTGAAATCTGCAGGTTTTTTCGGAAGGGAATATTAAAAAATTGTCATCCTAGGTACCAGTATTTACAAACTTCACAAGCTAATATTTTGCCAGAATGGTGCATTCGTTTAGCGTAATCTCTTGCGCCACAAACAAATGTACGAAGTTTCTGCGTCAGGGATTGTGCCCTATAAATACATCAGTCAGGCATAATGTTTACCTATATAGTTCGCAAAAAACTGTTTTTGCAGGATTGTCTTTCTAAATTTTTGCATAGGATAGGCTTCAAAAAACCTGTAATTTTCAGTTGTATTATAGCATAGATTTATTTATCACGCCATTGATAATTTTAGTCAAGCAGGGATATGTTTTTCACGATTCACAGGCACTATTCATTCCCTATTTATTCTCATGAAGTATCAGTCATTTCTAAGGATTTATAGTACGGTGCATGTGTCAGACCTCTTAGAGTTTCTTTTGCTTGCCCCTGCTAGTTACAATATTCTTTCTTCCGACGGCACCTAAATATAAACTTGGAACTCTAATAAAATTACCCATAATATTTGTGAATTAGTTTCTGAAACACACATATAACTTATTAAACGAACACGTTAGAGATTTATGGCTACAAGATTTATACTAAGGTTGTTATTAAAGTCATATAATTACATTGAAGAATTTTTTAAATACTTTAAACAGTATCTTAAGTTTCTTAAATTTAAAGTTACGGAGTTCTAAGTTATCTCATATGTAAGATTCGATTTGCACCGCAATCCCCGTAGGTGTAGCCTGCAATAAAACCATCTACAAAAATATTGTCTTTCTACGATTTCAAACACTCGAGATCTGCTTAAATATTAGAATTAATCTTACAGCCTATTGCAGAGTAATTGCTAAGGTTTGAATAGTTTTGCTTATATTCAGATTATTTCTAAGTCCGTTTACTGCAGACATATTTCGTGTTATATAGATTTTGATTTAATTAATTAATCCACTTAATATGACAATATTTTGGTTCACTTAATCGTCCCTGATATATCATATATGTGACCTCGGTTTTTCAACAAAGTACAATACATTTTTATTTGTGAATTTCCTACCAGCAAACGTTATAAATTCCTTGATTTGCGTCTGTAAGTATGAAGGTTTTTTTAGAGAGAACATTTTTTAATAACGTATTATTACAAGTACAAATAATACAATATTTGTTTGTGTCGACAAGCATAAAATCCTGAGTACAATGAATTCCATGCAACATGTTTAGGCTTATGAACATTTCGCGAAAATAATTTTGCTTCAGTTTGTTTCAGTATCTTATGTGCACAACTGTGTCTCTGCTTCGTTGTTATTGGCAGTGTGTCTGTGTGAAGTGACGTCCCTCATTAGACTGTGCCAACAACAGTAAGGTGACTGCGACACTAACACGTATGTTATTTGCAGGTAGAACCCCAAGACACATGACAGTTACAACATCCAATCAATGACTAAGAATCAGAACTGCAGGTGTGCACATAAGACACTGACACAAACTGTGACAAAATTATTTTCGCGAAAAGTTCATGGCCCGAAACATTGCTGTATTTGCTTTTACAAGTTAGTGGAAAATCAAAATGGCCGAATACATAAAATAACCGAGGCTCCCAAAGTACTCACTTGCCATGAACAACCCAGGGCCTATGTTAAGTATACATTTTTGCATAAAGTGGTATTTTTATTGCCATCGTATATATCTGAAAATCCACAAAAAATTGAACTGTTGTTACAATGAATCTGTAGCTCATTTTAAAAACCAAACTTTTCCTTTCTTTGCACTCTAAATAATTGAACAGAAAAACTGTGTTGAAATACGTAGTTACATCACTCCATTATTGTATCCTCCCTTCTCCCGTCCACAATACTCGGCGATACAATTTCTTCGTGGTAGGATACCGTTTGGAATTCCGTCTCTGTTCATACAGCTACAAAAATAATTTTCTTGGGTGCTTCGCCCATTTACATGAGTTTTATATTTCAAATGCACCTCTTTTTTTACGTTAATTTGGCATTCACTTCTTAATGATTTAATTTTAAATAGAATACCGATGTTGGCCGGAATGTAAAGTCAGTTATATATTATATTTCAGTAGGCTAATTTGTACGTAATCAATATGGCTGTGGACGAATGTAGTTTATAATGGGTGAATAAATTAAATAAATAACAATATGACTATCTGCACGGTTTTATTTTGTACACTGTTACCATACACTTCACGAAAAAATTCCCACTCCTGTAACAACTGAAGGTAATGGGTACTAATGAACTTTATTGACAGCTAGTTAATGGCAATTAAAAGAAAATAACTAAATATAATGTTTTAATTTTATGAAACTATTTTTATCTTACTAAATGAGCGAGAAAAGATGCAAAGAGCATTAAATATTGTAGAAACCAAGTGATGATTCAAAGCCAACTACGAAAACATTGCTAACATGACTGTCATGTCAGGTAAGTGCATTCGTTCGTGGGGTAGACTATACCTACATGAAGCACAGTATTAAAATGCGTATTTCTGAAAAGTGTGTTTAATTTATATATTATAGTTAACATCATGTTTTTTTTTCAACGTAATAAAGCTACACAGTGTTTTGTAGTGCTTCAAAAACTGTTAAAAACTCATGGAGCCGTATTCAACATAAACTTAGTTTCAACTTTCTTTCCCTATTCTCATTGTCATTTTTATAGCCCGACTTTTATACCAGGCCCTCTAAACTCTAAAATTTGTTGTTGTCCCGGCGTATATTCATTTTTTATGAAGGCTTGTATTTCGAGGATGTAATACCAGCCATAAAAGTAGCTTCTGGTTTATTCAGGCCTTATACCGAGCTGATACGGACAGGATAGAGGCCACAATTAAAGTTTACATCAGGGCCGGAGTGTTTATTGTCCGTTCTTTATTCGCCTCTCAGGTTCTTGTCTTGCTAATTGTTCGGTTTTTCTCGCTGGCGATGTACACTAACATGCCTATCCTCTTCTCCAGTAGGGAGAAGAATACATTCTCAGGAAAGGAAAGGGATGTATAACGTTCTTGTAATTTTACAAGACATTTTTGTAGACCCACTAATTAATTTTAGTTTCGATAACTAGTTCTCAAAAATACTTATATATATATATATATATATATATATATATATATATATATATATATATATATATACACACATAACTTTGTAAAGATTCTGGGAAGTTAGGATTAATACAGAGGAAATGTTATTGACTAGTTCACAGTAAAATGAACGCTTGAAGGCCATCTTTTCATGAAATTATCACAAAATATACATTTTATAGACTATTCACCATAAAGTGAGCACTGCTTAAATTTTTCTTTCAGCCATTTCGCATTCATCAGTAATATTTTTAACATTTTTAACATGAAAACTTCCCTGAAACTGAAAAACCAATATAGGCCTAAATGTTTCGTTACTCTCAAAATTTAACATAGTTAACCCAAATAAAATATAGTTTTTAGATATTATAGGTGTTGGGGAGTGTTAATAATGTGAACGGACTATCCTGTGCAATATTAATTAAGCCAATTATTTTTTTCTTAATCTAGACAATTTAGAATGTTGTTACAAATCGTTACCTTTTATCTAGTTTATTATTTTACGTTAATTATGTTAATAATCCGTATCATACTTTAATTTCTAGCATTGTTGTGATGGTAATTCACTAATGATATTCCTTAGCTAATGTTAATCAAAGTATTAAATATATTAAATATAAATGTGCGACATGACTCAACCGTATCATAATTGTATAAAATCATCACTAAATCTAATAATCATAATTATTTAATCCAAGCACTACCATTTTAGACGTAAAACTGTCTTGTGCTCGATTTATTGCTTTGTGAGATATAATAGAGTAAATTATTCATCCAGTAAGACTTATGCAATATTTGTGTACATGGTACTGTAGAAGAAAAGGCGAAAACGCCTTACCTGCGCCATCAATAAAGACGTAATTAAATACATTTACTGAGTTTTCGTTCGTTAACTTTTGCAGTACAGCAAAATCAATGCCATTGTGTTTATTTCGGCGCAGTAAAGCTGCTATGGCGAAAAATAACCGAATAACAGGACTTGCAATTTGTATTTCAATCGTGGATATTTTATCTTACTATTTCACCTGGCTAGGTTGTAGGTTTGATACCGCGTATATTGTCAGCAGTTCTCAATAAAGACAGAGAAGGCATACAGTACTGTAAGATTCGCACTACTCAAGATCAGTGGCGGCTCGTGGGTTGTTGCACGGTAGGGCTGCAGTTGCCAAGATCTGTACAGGGTTGTGCGCTGGTTGACTCTACAGCCACTGACACGCTGATGTGCAGGTGCCCCTTACTACTGAGTGGTCACAACACATCTAGTAGCCGGCAAATATTTCATGGTCGTAGGTCTACGGCGCGTTCATCAAGAGTGTACAGTTCCGACTATCTGCAGCCCCGCCTGGCAATAACCCACGAGCCGCCACTGCTCAAGAGTGTTTTATTAGGAAAAATACTTTACCTGTCTACCTTTTACAGTAATATGCCGTGCGGTAAAGTAATCCGCGAGTGCCAGAAGGGAAAACGGAACCTAATAACCGATACTTGAATATTACATATAGAAACGAGTGAAATCGAACACCACGAGCCTCCTTGGCTAATTCGGAATGATTTATGTGACGGAATCTGAATTATTAAATGAAAGCCCGCTCATATAGCTAGCACGTCCCATCGGTGACATGGCTGGACGTGCAAATAATATGAGCCAAGTACATACATTGACGTAATTCTGACATCATTGAGCACTGAATTACGTCGCTATGGCGATTCGCGACTCGCAGCAGGGATTGAAGATTTTTTTTCTTTTCTGTAGCATAATAATGTTTCGTCACTGATAAGCCGGAGATATACCATATTTGTGTATGTAGGTATGCATCTATAATATGCATATATGTTATTTCTAAATAATTAGTTTTTAACTTGCATTTAGTGAATATTAATTTGTGTTGGAGCGGAATTTGTACCATAACAGTGTATTTTTTTTCACTGTTGTCATCATTGCCACAATTACCAATAAACTAGGAAATTAACTTATTTGTAAAATATAAACAGAAATTAAGTAATGCTCACTTCATAAAATATGCAAATAAGGTCTGTATGACATTAACATATATTTGAATAATTTTTTATGTAGTTTTCAAGAAAGATTATTTTCTGCACATAACGTTACAAAAGGCCGTAGAGACTGACTCATTTGGCAGTTTCAATATAAATTTAACGAAAATATTTAATTAATTTAGTTTCTGTTGAGTACCAAATGTAAATTATGTATACATATATATTTAATTAAGTAAGCAAGAGAAACGAAAGGTTCGTTCTAGGTTTAAACTGTCAACCCGGTTAAATACTGCGTCTCCAGTGAGTAGAGTGTTTCACCTTTGACCCTGTGGGACGATGTGTGGTTTTTCTTTTCTTGCAAGTTGATGACCAGCGCAGAGTAACACAAGGAAACTATTTTCTACAAACAGGTGGGCTATATGACTGAAAAATCCAGTACGTGTTCCCACGTTCTGACAGGGTCACATTGTATACTTAAGAAGACCGGGGTGAAGGTTTAGCCGGCTGCTCGACTAGCGAAACATGCATATCACCCTTCCGCCCCGAGGAATGGATGAGGTAAGGTGAGATATGAGTAGCAGTGACAGAATGAGGTAGGTAGGGGGATATGAGTTCTACGAGAAAACCGCCGGCCAGCAGCAACGTCCAACGTGCGAAAAATCCGGGACAGAACCCGGCGGGATCGAACCCGGATCACCTAGGTCGGAGGCGGGAGGTCTGACCCCTCGATCTTCGCGGTCCCAACCGGACTATTTGACTGCTGAAAGAAAACTCCTTTTCAGATTCTACTTTTTTTTTCAAAAACAATGTAATAGCTTATTGACTAAGCGATTGAATGTCGAATGAGCTTGCAAGCATACAAATCCATCAAATCTACATATGGTAACTCTTAAAATAAACGTCATAAATTCACTTGCACGGGTATATAAAATATTTTAATCGCTTTAAATATTTCATTTTTTGGCACTCTTTTATAGAGTTTCACAAACGCGCGCTTGCGTATATATATATAAACAGAGAAAGAGAGAGAGAGAGAGAGAGTGAGAGAGATATCTTAAAATTTCATGTTTTATCTGTTAGCAGACTGACCCTCTAAGTAAGGTTAATACAACTACAGAAAGATCAATGTTAAAAGTTTGGCACAGGTAAAATGTCTGCCGCTTGAGCGTAGCTATCGGTAATGGGTGCAAACTGACCAATCACAGAGCTTTCCTGGATTTTAAATTACATAATGTTAGTAATTTAAAACGCGAATTTGGTTTATTTTCACATTAAAATTAAGTTAAATTACTTATGTAATTTCCAAGCTTATTTAAATTAAATTTTACTACAGTCTTTTTTTTTTTTTTTTTGCTGGTCCTTTTGCAATAGCGGCGAAACTAGTGGTAAAAATTTTCCCTGTGTCAAACTATCCCATAAGAAAACAAATGTTCTTTCTAACCTGTAGTAGAATTACCCTTACTCCTAGTTACTGTGTTTCGTCTGACTTGTGCTGTTCGCAGACGTTTTGGTGCACGCCGGAAGGATTTTCCGAACCGAAGATATAAGGTCAACGATAAAGTTCCTCCTATCCTGCGATGTAGACCAAATTACGAAGACCCGTAGCAGATAACGTCCACATCTCCGTAAATGTAATAGGGAAAACGATTCCTAAACCGAAGATTGCCGAAGTTTTCCATTTCGTCCGACAGTTTGTCAACGAGAAATAGATAACAAAATGTATAAACCACGATCTGAAATCATGCATTTATAATAACGCATGCCATTAAGAATTTGTTAGTTTTATTTAGTACGTTGACAAGTTAGTTATAGGTAGAGCCACGATTTTATGGCGAAAAGATTTTTACAACAATTGGTTTCGAAGCGTCATGTGCACACCTGCAGCTCTCCTACATCGTCTGTGATTGGATGATTTTACTCGCACTGGCCTTGGCAAATTATAGACGTACGGAGTGACAATAATCTTATTCTGATTGGTGCAGTTAAATGAGAAACGTGTCTGAACAATGACACACTGCCAATAACCTTGAAACAGAACTGCCGATGTGAACGAGAGACACTGAAACAAAGTGGGGCAAAAATCTTTTCGCGACAAAATCGTGGCCCTAGTTATAGGCCGTTCACGATAAAGTGAGCACTGCATTAAGTTTTCTTTCGGCCATTTTGCAGCCATCTTTACTATTTTTAGTATGGAAACTTTTGTACGACTGAAAGCCAGTGTAAACCTCTATTGGCCCAATATAACGTATTTTTAATTAATTAGAAGTTCTGCTGAGTGCTCAGTTTATAGTGAACAGCCTATAAATACATGTCAATTTCGAAACGTCTGGCCATCATTAATGACATGAGATGTGACGTTGGTATTACGTAGGGGTGATTTGTGAGTCTACTTAGGATGTCTTCAGCGAAGCCAAGCTTCTTAGTGCTTAACATGGGATTTAGGACTCTCTTATTATAATAGAGTGTGTTCTGGTATACGTCGTTCAGGATAAATTGAACACTAAAAATTTAACCTCTGAAATATATCACTAGCCGTAACTGCTTATAATTCAGTATTTAGTACTCTTACTGCTTGTATGGTTGGTAGCGAAATCGCGCAATATAGTTCCGTGTATTTTCCTATTCGCATACAGCAGAACTGAAACAAAATCAACCGAAATCGACATCATTGTATTTTATATAATTAATAAACTTATTTTATCAAACTATATTTGTAACTACTGACTGCACAATTTATCTTACACGCGCAAACATCAAGTGACGTGTCCAGACAGGTTATACATTTGCCGTCGTTAGCCGTTACGTGTGGAAAGATTCCAATTGGTTGGAAATAGAACTTTAGTAGGGCTTTTTTTTTAGTGCTCACTTTATCCCGAACCGCCTATAAGCGTAGGCCAGCGAATTCCAGCTTGTCGCCAAACAATAACGCAAAATTTGCTTATTCGCTTCGGACAACGTTACCCCTGAAAAGGTTATCCCTCAAATCGACAAAGAACATTACAGTATAATGAAACCTCATAAGCTGATATTGTCTTATAGTTAAATGGGGGAGATATATTCTTAATTTAATTTATCGATATTCTGCAATGATTTATTATTCAAAATATTTTTGGTAAATGTGTGCAATATGTTCATTATAAATTGGACTTGTAATAATTCTTGAAAATTAATCTATAATTCTTTAGTAATTATTCTGCATGACAAATCAATGAAATATTCCGTTGCTATTTCCGTCAAGCAGTATATCAAGAATATATCCTATGCTTTCTCGAAGAGACCATTTTAATAATACAATTTAATAAATGTTACTGGTCGAAAACTCAAAATTCAAAACGTTAATATAACATTCCCCTTTAAGGCAACGTTCGGTAGTTTTACAATGATTTTGAAAATATCATTTTTAAATCAATGTCATTTTAATATTGAAGGATTACTACGATGGTTTGTCACAAATATATCTTAATTTCTACCTAATTATTTTGGTATAAATAATCATCATTGTTTTACAGATTTTTACACCCAAAATATCACCAATTTTGTGATGAAAATAATCCAAAATCGAGCATAATATTAATTTTTGCGAAAAAAAAACGGTGCTGAATTTTGCAAAACGCCTACATAAATTGTACGTAGTATTATTTTCAAAGCAGTCCGTTAAAAACGTTTTGAGTCTTTTGCACCGTTGTGAAAATAAACTGTCTTGTATGACGTTAAATTAAAACGCAATTACGTGATTTAATTTATTTGAGGTTATCAGTGTAATAGGGTGTTCAGATCTCTCTAGATGTCTACGTTACTTTGTTAAGTACACATGACAAGGGGCGTAACACAATCCGTACATGTATGGTTGGAGCGGCAGTGGTGAAGAGTAAGATGACGCAACTATACCTGCGATGAAGGGAAGGTTGTCCATGCTCCTAATTGACGGGGTCGGCGCAAGACAGACAAAACGGTAGGTAGGGCAGTAAAATGTCTCCAGCCCCCCCCCCCTGGCCCCACCACATCCTAACTTCATTCGCCTACCTCGGAGGCCTTTACCAAACATCCCGGAGGAGTAATGAAGACGGGGCCATTAATTAATACAGCGGGAGTTTCTAAGAGCAGCCGCTGTCGATGCTTTATCTCCAAGGGTTCTCGATAACACCTGGGGAATGGATCCACGAGGCATAAAAACACCAGTATCTACTCTGCCTCCTTCGAACTGCAGGAGGAAGGACTTTATATACGCGTGTGTGTGTGTATATATATATATATATATATATATATATATATATATACATACACACACAAACATATATACATAATACATGATGTTCAGAAACAATCTCATATCAAGCACACCACGTGAATCCTGGGCTAAATTAGTGACAAAAATTTTAATGGCAAAATGTTGTACAACATTTTACGTACACAACGTGGCAACACTGCACGGAGATAGTCCCATCTTGCACTTCACGTCCAAGAATTATTTTATGTTTACCTCAAGTAAACGTAGAATCATGTTTGGACTGCGCAGGGTTGTAAGTTGCACCTGTTAGATGCAGGTCAGAACAGCGACAGTAAAGGTCGATTGGAGAGTCGTGTGAGGAAATGCTTGAGATAAAGGTAAAACTAAGAAGAATTTGAGTAAAATCTTATAGGATTTTTCGTTTAAATTGCACGGTCAAGAAATTGAGATACCAGTGAAGGTGAAGTGTTATCACACACATGGCGAGAAATAGAATTTATCTTTAAGCACGTGGCGTGTATACGTAACGAAACAGTACTTTACTTTTTATTTATAATGGTCAAAACCAACACTTGAACGAATTTGATAACTTATATTTCGTGTTTCGCTCCCTGAAGTTGACAAAATGCAAGAAAAAAATTCTTTGACGAGTGTGTTTACACGGTCTGAAAACCACTTTGTTTGAAAGCAAAAACAGCCTTTAAAACAACATACAGTCGCTATTTTTTATAAAAATTTTCAACGAATATAAACTATTTCGTAGATACCAATGCACATCATTATGTACCTCCTCAAAAACATAACCAGAAAATTCGAAATAAAAGTATTTTACTTCTTCATGTTGTCGCCATAATTAATTTGCAGCTCTAAAAAATCGTAAGAGTGAAAGATAGTCACTATCTTGAATTATATTATTTTGTGTCATATCTTTTCTTCTGGGTAAATTTATGCAACTTAACCTAATTACATAATAGAATACATATTAAGGGAATTTTAGACATTATAAATCTATATTTTCCTTTACTGTTGTTACACATGGAATTGCAGTTAAGAAAGAAATAAAACATTTTATAACAGTAATTCGTTCTGTAACAACAGTAACGGCAAAAATATATTCACGGTGTGTATTCTAGTCTGTAGTTAAGTTATAGTTCCAAAAATTTACCCAGAAGAAAAGTTATGACCCAAAATACAAATATTCAAGATGGTGACTATCACTCACTATTTAAGCAAAGCCGTGAAAGTTTTTTTTTTTTTACCACCAATGTATGACCACAGAATATTTAAGAATACAGAAGTGAAATAGTCGATAGTTATGGACTGCTGATTTTCACGAAAAGAGTTTTGCCCCCACTTTGTTTCAGTGCACTGCAACAAAGTGGGGCAAAACTGTTTTCGCGATAAATTTGCAGCTATACTCCTTAGTAACGACATGCAATTTTCGAGGTATTATATCAAGATAGGCTAGAATCCATTGCCCTACACTTAGTGTCTTGGCGTCCCACATCACAGGATAGTGGGGCGTTTTACAACTGAGCATATTTCATTGTTTTAAAAGTGTTCCAAGCGCATCGCTTATACTGCCGACTAACAGCAGAAGTTAGTTATGCGTACAGTAACTTGGGAGTCCAGTCTGTTATCAGATAATTATAAATTTTGCGTTAGTCTGTTTGATTTGGTGGCCGTTTTGAAATGCTTCAACCCGTTATTTATGAAATAGAAAATGCTGGATTGACAGACATATAAAATTTAAAAAAAAAAAAAAATAGTTTTTTTTTTCGCGAAAGTCAGGTGACCATACTCACGTCTAAGAAAAAAGTTCGGTCTTAGTTACCAAATAACTTGCATCACACGATTAGATTATAAAAATATTAGTAATTTTATTCATCAAGTCTATGCGTAAATATTCACCAACCTTGTGCTGAAAATGTATGGTATCCAAAATAAACTGTGGAAATCTCCACAGGATAGAGTATCCGCCACAAAAACGACTCGGAATTTTTTCTTGCGCGTTGTGTAAAACTGCCATAGAGAGCCTGCTCTAATTTGCAAGGAATAATTACGGCATCAGTTGTGTAACATTTTTGTACACGTGTGGAGCAATATTCTCTTACACGTAGAGGTAATTAACTTCTATTAAATGAAAGTAAATTTACCTAAAATTTCTAACGGTGAAGCTTTTACACTGTCCCCTTAGATCAGGCTGTTAAAACTGTAAGTTTCGATTCCCTCGGCCAGTAAAAATAATACGGTTAGTGTTCCACAAATTGTTCGACTGCTTCAGAAATAGGGGAGGAGTAGCTATAAAATCGCAGACGAGTATTGTTCGACGAGGGTCGGAGGTGTGGGCAAGACAGAACACGCATGAATCATGCCGTGTAGCGGCGAGGCCAGAAACTGCGAGACAAGTGGAATAAAAGGAATCCCCGGCTTTGTGCATAGCGTGGAGGCTGGCTTAGCAAGTTGCTCTTGTATACGTGGGCGACATGTCTTGTTGCGAGTGAGGGGAGAGTAAAGGCTGTTCCGGCGGTAAAAATATTTTACACGATTACAATGACTAGAGGCACGAGTATTTCGCGTTTTGACTGCAGGTCAGGTTGAACGCCAATAACCTGTATATTACTGTAACTTCTGTTATTAGACGGCAGCTGTTTTCACACATCTTTGGAGGTTGCAAGCCAGTAGTAAATAATATAATGATTCGTGGGGCAACCCACTTATACGGTTAGGAGCCAAAGGATATTCGGCTTTGGCCAGTGTGTGTATAGGACTGAGAAGTCTAGACTGCTACCAGATTAATACGCGAAATACTTGTGCCTCTATCAATGACAGTTTAAGAGGGCGTGGTACATAATTCAACGCTAAAATTATTATCTATAACTGTAGGCTTCTTGAAGCCAATTTTCGAAAATTAAACAACAGCAATCCTAGACAATAGTTTTATCCAACATTGTTTCCAATGTTACGAACTTCTGAGGCACAATCTCTGACGCCGGAACCTCGTGCATTTAACTGCGGCTTAAGGGAACACGCGTAACGAATGTGTAATTCTGGATAAATATTTACTCATTAAGTTGGCAAATACCATTATCTAGGATAGTAATTGAGTATTTTATCCATACTGGTTTCGAAAAAAGCGTAGAAATCAATTGATGTTTTAAGCGTTTATATATATTACGCACTCTTAAGACCTCGTACTGTAGCGTAGTATCACAGAATATTTAGGAATACAGAAGTGAAATAGCCGGCAGGACAGCGAACTCAGTCACACACGCCAGCAAAATGGCTTCCCTGGCCAGCAACATGGCGGAAACCGCTACCACCAATTAGCATGAGGCAGACCATCTGCTAGCCGGCAGCCAGTCCAATAGGAAACCTGCCGTAATACGCAGGAGCCAAACATACACGGGGCTGGTATCAACAACCTCGGGCAGCCAATAAGCGGTGAAGTTCGCCCGTATCAAACGAGCCGCCACGTCATTTCACGTCTGTATTACTATCTAGTCTGTGGTAGTATAGACAGTATTTTTTTTTGTGTAACTATTAAACATGTTTCCAATGCGTTTATCTACGTAAAGAAGACACACTTGAAACTGTGCCCTTATGATTTTAAAAATGTCGTTGCTATTTTAAAACGTTTTTTTCTTCAAGCTCCTCAAAAGAGATAAAAAAGAATTTTCAACGTTGCTGTACTTGAGAAAATATCAACCGTAATCATAAAATAAAATCATAGAAGTCTATATTGGACTTTACCATACACTTTTCATAAACAAAATAACATATTCGTCGATTGCAGTCCCTTTGAAAAACACTATCTACTAAAACAGTGAAAGGTAATTAAGTACTGTGCGTCTAGAGGCGATGAGGTGTCGACTTACTGCCTTATAAGTTTTTTCCTATTATTTAGTTGTTTAGGAACAAACTGTATATCGTGATGTGCTTTGATATCGTGATGAATCACTTTACGGGCTTCACAAAATTTGGAAGGGTTTATACACATAGTTCACTTGGTTACCAACAACAGGCACGTGTAGTTTCGGCAATAAGCGACCAATGTATCAAATATATGATCACAATTTAAATATTGAACATATTTCTGTTACTGAAGCTGGAATCACGAAGTCGCGTAGACTTACACAGGAAACGATTTCTGAGAAGTGATATGAACATGTGGCCGGATATGCGTTCCAAGGAGTCACAACCATTGAATGTGGAGATGAAATATATTTGACAGTGTAGGTTACAGTGATCGCAATCACACGTTGGAACACACAGGCAAGTGGCAACCTGTGGAGGCACCTGTAAGGTCTCGTGTATGCAGAGCCTATCACGGCCGTGCATATTTGCTGACTGTGACGTCATTCGGTAGCAGGATGGGACGTCTATAGGGCTGGACAATCTAGGCTACTGCTAGGCTAATCCGCTAAGTTCCCGTATCTATATTAGTTATACCAAATAATTTAATAATAATAGTCCCATTCTACTTGGGTTTACCATAAATAAGAACCTTACTTAAAAGTGTTATTCATACAAATTTCAGAACGGTAGCTTTAAACTGTGTATAGAATTCACTTAAAGTGTTCCTAGGAGTATTTATTGTGGCTGTGTTGGAATAAATACACGAATTTTGGTTCACCTGCAAAAAAAAAAAAAAAAAAAGAAAGAAACCATAAAATTTTATCTTAAAAAAATGAACAGAAAAACCGTACAACCATTTTGTAAGAAAATTAACTTAAGCCGTTCCTTTAATATAGTCAAAACACTTTAACCTGTAAAATATCTTATTATATACGATTTCAGGCAATTTTTGTGTTACTAATGGTATGTATAATTTTACAATATATTTTTTTTTCGGTTTTGTTGTTAAAGACATTGGTGCATGACAAACAGAAAACGTAAAACTATACATGATGACTTCCATTACTTGCTTGACGTTACATCTTCAACACCAAATCAGTAGTTGCAACTTTATTAATGAGACTCTTGTGAATATTTTAGTAGTTAACGCACACACTCCGAACGCCCGCCACAGAACACGTGTCATTTCGTAATCAGTTAGGGAGATAATTAAAATTAATACTGTACTTAAAAGGGGGCTCCTTGGCAAAGTTTAATTGCTTTGGTTATTTTATATTTGTACGATAAAATATGGTTTGTTTCAAAGATAGATACTGAGGCGATTTTTACAGTAATTGCAATTTTATAGCTTTCATACTTCATGAATAATGGCAGGTCAAAGTCCAAATTTGTATAAAAGGGTTAAATACAAAAATGAAAAGCCGACAGTCAGTTACTGACTTAGAAAAATAATTCTCACTGAATAACAGAGTAGTGGGCTATGTCATGATATGTACAAAAATCGCTTTAGAATAAATTTGGTACTTTTTAAATTTTTTTGGAATTTTACTAATTTTTTTAAACACAAAAAATATCAATGAGGAATTTTTTAGATGTCTTGACGTAGTCCCTGACGCTGTTACCTATTCAGTGTGAATTATTTTATTTCAGTAAGTCAGTTGGTTTACATTTTTCGTATAAAGCAGTTTTATGCAAATTCAGGCTTTAACATGTCATTACACAAAAGCTATAAAAGGTAGAAAATATCTCATTACGGTAAAAATAGTCACAATAGAAGTGAATGAAATAAACCATTCCTTGTACAAATATAACAATTATTACAACCATTCAAATTTACCGTAAACTCCCTCATTCCCCTTAATGACATTAGCTGCTTGTATTACTGACGTCACCTTAAGTGTGGGACCGCGGTGGCCGAATGGTCAGATCATTCGCCTCCCACCAAGGCGATCCGGTACCCGGATTTTCGCATGAGGGAATTGTGCCGTACGATGACGTTGGTCGGTGGGATTTCTCGGGATCTCCCGTTTCCCCGCCCTTTCATTCCGGCGCTGCTCCATACTCACCTCATGTCACCCTTCACCAGCGCTAAAGACCTCGCTGTTAACCGCTGACCAACATCTCTCTCTCACTAATAGAGGCGAGTTGTCGGCGAGGAGACAACATTCCAGTTCAGTGACTTGCGCTTAGAGGCTAGAGTGAGGCGTGATGTGCGTGCTATCTCGTCCTTACCGCTTCCACCTTATAGGATTCGAACACGCAATTACACTCACACAGGCGGCCACCTTAAGGCTCGCATTCTCTCTCACCGTACAGTATTGTTTTATTTGTAGCTTTTATAAAATCGTGAGAAGAAAAACGTGTAACTTGCCACTATAGCGCATATTATATTCACCTTGCACTGTACAAACATGCCGGTGGATTTATTTTGACATGTATTTAGACCACAATCATTGGGACAATTTGTATTACTAGAGACATGAGGATTTGACGTTATAGTTTGGCTTCAGACTAGAATTAAGTATCGAGTATCGTGTGCTCACCCGAACTACTCCGTGTCGTTATTGGTTCTGCACCTTCGTACGCTCTAAAAAAAAGCTTGTAAATTTGCCATACGTACGTATAGTATCGCTAAGAAAGTAGGTATGGTAGAATTGTTTCCCAGACATCCATGGTAGCAGTCATAAATTTTTTATAAAACAATCAAATGTACACTGAAGATGCCAGACTTGTATGTAAAGTTTGCATATTTACAAGACGGAAGTACGATAACTGTCCCATACTGTGTTTAGGTTAATTACTTCCTGAACACTTTAGGAAGTTTTTTTACAGTGTATCTTTGTGTGCCCGCATTACAGGATAGTAGGTAATTTTATAGTTTATCTTATATCAGCGTTTGAAATAGACCTTTAATAGCGCATCACAAACTGTCGGCCGATAGAAGTAATCGCATGGGCACGCAGAAGTTTGCAGTCCAATCTAATTGTCCTTTTATAACGCGAAATTTGCAGGATTCTATTTATAACCTATTCTTAGTTTGTCAGACTTATTGCACCCTAATTATACGTTAAAACTTCAACTGCCATGTTTTAACTGTAATTCAAAGTAAATAGAATATAAGCAAATTTCTCATTTTTCTTCTCAGAAATTCATAAAATCCTAAAAAGAAAATATTTCAATATGGCTAATGGAATCGATTCTTAAGGATGTCGCCTACCACGTGCTTAAAATGCATTGCAGTGTGTTCGTAAATACGTTTATTTTACGAAAAATTTTCACACGTGCCCTTTGTGTGAATGTACCAAAAGAAACTACTCTTCAAACGATTACGGAAAGGCAGTATTGAAACATCGCATTAATTCCCTTCAAAATGGCTTTTCAAAATGTTATATCTAAAAAAAAATAAATAAATATTCAGGGGATTCGTGTGAAACTCCTCTAGAAACTTGCAATGGACTTAAACTTTCCACCAATAAAAACATGGGATCACCACTGAAAGTGCCAGTCAGACGAGTGATCTGCAATTCTTATACGCACGCCGTTTCAGTGTATTTCGGTAGAGGCGGTACAGTAGCAGATGAGCCAGTCAACATCGCCCTTGGCGCCGTGCCTCACTCACACAAACACAGGAAAAAGTGAGCGCGAGAGAGTGAGTGAGGGTGGCAAGAGAGGAGAGGGAACACAGAGAAACGATTTAGTCTCTTCGCATTGCGAGTTGACAACGAAGTGGTAGCCGTATTTCTCCAGCAACGACCTCCCCATGGACTGCCCGTCCGACTCGATAAATGGGCAATTTCACACACGACCTCGGCCTCCGCTTCGTAAAATATGAAACTGATCCCCCGTAGAGGACAAAAAAATAACACCCGCTGAATTAGCACTTGCCGTTTTTTCTTCCTCCAGTCAGCTTTATACTCGCCGGAGCGTTGTTAAGTAATTTTACACTGTATTTCCTAATTCCATTTGCATAGAGACGCCCGCGTATGTGAGCTAGGGGCGTAACTGTCGGTTAAATACGATGCCATTCCCCGCGTAATTCAGTGCGGCAGTTGGCCAGTGGTTTGGATGCTACCAAACCCAGAGTTGTTTTTACGAGAGACTAAGTTCATATGCCGATGCTTAAAACTGTTTAGCACTAAAAAATAGTTCTTTAGATAATACGCATTACTGCTAAAGTTGTCGAAACGACGTCTAAAGACTATTATGTCGTACAAGTTTATATCATAACTGTCTGAACAGGACATTTTTGTAGACGATGCAGAACGCCTATACTCTAAAAGTATGTTGTTATTTATTTTCGTACTTGTGATGTAAGAATGATACATAAACACTTTTCTTTATAACAACGTTCAAAATACAAAGCTTGTAATCGTGTAGAGCATAGTTTTGAACAAACATTTACTAACCAGACACAATTGGCTTCCTATGAAACTATTTTGACGGAAACATTTTCTTACAGTAAAAATATTTACTTTTAATGAGTTCAGATAGTATCTTTCCGTATTTATGACAGCAAATTTTATTTGATGTACAACACACACAGTTTTGTCACCTTCATCTTCACTATTAATTTGGGCATTGCATTTTTTTAACACCTGTATAAACTGCATCCTCTTAACGTCTTTTCTAACCTATTAATAAAAAAAAGGTCAACCTATTCGCCTGTATCGCAACAATAATGATAGTTGCGATTAGAAACGTCGGGCAAGCGTAAGTGAAGTGTACGATAAATCTTCTCAGAAACTGATATAAAAATAACATTGAACAGTTTTGACAAAACTATGTGAACTCTTATTTTGCTACTGTCATCTGTTTTAGTAACAAAAATATTGACAAATTGACAGAATCTATTTGTGTATTCTTCTTGCGTTCCGTCTCCAAACGTCGCATTTCGTTGGGTAGTTGACTGCTAGCTAAACATAGCTTCTCTTGAAGTTTCTAGTACTGGTACATGATATCGGTAGTATCGGAATGAAATACCGGGTCGTAAAGGTATCGTTAATAATTGTATCGCTTCAGCACTATTTTTGCTTCACTGAACCCATTATACTAAAACAACTCACTTGTTGGAAGGAAAAGCAATCAGAAATCATGTCTACAAGTTATTGTACAGCATTTAGCAGAAATTAATAAATATACATATTTTTTTCTGACGGGCTGTTTTAAAGTAAGTTTTACGTAACGCAAAACGGTTGCAAAACTTCACCCAAAGATACTGACCTATCACCTGAATTTCTTGCATACAAGTTCTTGTATGAAACGAGGAGAATATATACATATCCCATTTCTTCAAACAAGGCGAAATGGGTTGGAGTTATGCAGAAGGGAACCGATCCACAAATTATTGGCGTTGAGATATTAAAGGTCAAACAAAGTCTACTGTGTCCATATAAACCATGCAGAAACCACTTTTTCTGTCTTCTTATGTTTATTAAAATATTTTGATTTAATACTTGTTCTTTCTCTATGTTATACTTCTTACCTCCTTCTTCTGCTTGGAATTATTATCTCGAAACAAATGCCTTTGTGGATTGATTCCATTTGCCATGACTCTATTCGATAACTGAACCGTTTGGTTCTTTTGTTCAGGCCTTGTGTCATTTTTCATTGAGCACAGATATAAGACCATTATGTGACGTCTTGCGTTCTAGATCTCGCACGAAGCAGTTCTTGTGACGTGCAAAGACTGATTTATGCCACAGCCATGCATGTTATATACAGTTCCTGCTGACCGATCTTTGTTACGTCCATGTTACACATTAGCGGAACCAAATTTTATCTGCAATCTGTATGGATCTTGGCGCAACTTACAAAGCAGTGTACAAAAGACCTTACGCTGTAAAGAAACTTCCTAAATGGTAATGGAAGCATTCATCACATACCTAGTACGGGATATTTATCATAATTCAGCTTAGAAGGAGAGCATATGGGGACCTGAATTCCCAGTCCTGCTAACTCCAAACTGTTAGAACTATCAATAAAAGGTCATTTTTTTTCGTGTGGTGCATTTATATCTTTCTTGAATTGGTTACTAATCAAAATACAATAATTTGACTGTGATCAGTAACATTTTTCGTTAAAATAAATACACGCTATGAAGATATTTTTTCTCCTAGTTCTTAGATCTTGGAGTTAGTATGATTCGGACTTTATTCCCCATATGTTGTACATTGTTATAATACAAATATGGTACCACAAATATACATTTGACAGTTTCATAAAACTGTACAACATAATTACTATCAGTGATGTGTGAGAAAAAAATTTTAACAAACCTACTTTCTATTCACTTTTTAAAACAGCGTAGTAAGTTTACTAATAATTATTTAGTCTACGTACATCTCAATCATTCCTCTTTAACTGGATTACACAACTAGCTGTTGAATTCAGTGGATCATGTGGTCTGTTTCGTGTATCGTTTCTTTATAAACCATAGATAAAATTATGTTTGTTAGTATCCATAAAGTTATTCTACTTATTTTTATTTTAGTACATCTGCAACCTTTCAATTTTGTAACACGGTACGTATTTACGGAACTTAATTTTAATATGGTATTCGTTTGTTTCTATTCACACACACACGGAAATTGTAATACCGAATTCATATTGCCCTGGAATACAAAATTCTCACAGCACTGATAACGGCGTGGTTCTTAAACGAAAATTTTTCAAAAGGGAAAAAATTATACTTGATAAATTAATAAGTAATAGCAAAATTGTAAGTTATTTATTAACATCTATTAGAATCAAATTATTTTGAAAAGTTCTACTGGTATTCGAACTATGAACCTGTTCAGAACAAGTTCTTTTTAAATTACCTTGACTGCTTTAACAACTTTCCAGCAAAAACATGAATCCAAAATAATTAGAAAAACACAAAAAACTTATTACACACGTGAATGTTATTGCAAATGACTATTTATTACGTAATTTTAAGTGGAAATGAACTTCGTTCAAATTCGAAACTTAATTTTTTTAGGTTTCTTTGGGCCAAATACTTCTAAAGCTGGTAACAGAGAAACACCTATGCATATGTCTGCAAAACCTGCGTTCGGTCCTCCTGAGCATCTTTTCAGACCAAAACATTCGTTAAAAATCAATTCCGTATACTATAGTCACACACTAGTAAGATTTGCTCAAATATTTAGCAATTTAAGAAAAAAATGCTTCAAATAATTATTGTCGCGGTAAACCTCGCGCAATTCTTAAACCACAAATATTTTTCTCACTATTTTGTTGTTAGCTGTGTAAAAACCAAGTCCTGTGTACAAAATTCGTCACTAATTATTGACTTCTTACCACCTTATATTTGAAGGATAGTTAGGTGTTTGTGAAATCATTTATTGCTGACTAATATAATTTGCGAAATGTCGCAAACACGTACTGCAACGACATTTCGTAAGTTGAACTGATCTTTTAGCAATGCGCAAGGGCGTCAATATGTATGAAAGGGTTCAAGAAGGAAAGAAAGGGGGAAGGAGTAGCAGTATTTGCAATTTTTTGAAGATTGGTTATGGACTTTAGCATAATCATATAACTTTTGAATCACTGGTTATAGCCCGTTAACTAAAAAATAAGCACTCCACGTGCCATTAAATTAAATACCGTCAATTAAGAATGATAATTTACTAGAAATTACTGTCTATAATTAATTACCTAGTTAAATGGAAGTAAATAAACTTACGTTTATGTTCTATTAAACATTTATGCAGACTTGTTTTAAGAATGCTCAGTTAACTATGAACAGCATATACCATTGATGAAAATACTGATTAATAACTCCAGTGTTTGGACTATGAAAATATGTGAAAGGTAGCCTACTGTATGTATTAGAAAATTATTGTTGTCTTTTATTTTTGATTCAGTAACAGGCAATTCAAAGTAATAAAAAACACTTAAATCGCCTGCTTGTTCCATAGAAAACAACAATCAAGTGCAATTAATCCCAAATGAAATGTTAAGCGTGTCATAACTGCATAAGAGTTTCCCATTCACGTTCTTTCCCCAAAAGTTGCTATGTTTGCCTGGATACCATAACCATGGTTGATTTTGATTGTGCGTAGGTAATTTTTGTAGAAATTAAAACTTGTGTTTTCGTAGCACGTGGAATTTTTTTTACAGATCTGAAGACTGTCGTGCGAACTATTTTTCCAATGGAGAAGTGTTTTCTATTTTAATTTGACACCAGTGGTACTATGGAAGAAGGCCATGTAACTACAATTAATCTAAAATATCTCCATTGTAACAGACGTGTCGTAGTTACGATATTGATATGGCATTTGGCGTTTAAGTTATAAATTTATATAGGCCTATTGGGATTTTTTTTTTCAGTTTTTTTTGTTTATACTGAAAAGTAGGCGATTTAGTTTCATTGCGGATCCTAAGGGGGGGGGGGAGTATGAAGGGGTAAAACGCCCTTTAAACCTCTCCGTTATACAAACCCAAAAAAAAAAAAAAAAAAAAAAAAAACAAGCATGT
>PNEQ01099309.1:0-67573 GCA_003012365.1 Medauroidea extradentata | reverse complement strand
TTACCTTAGGTGTCTGTAATTACCCCACAACGTCAAATAGGCAGGGCTATAAATAAGGCCCAGGCGAAGTCGCTGTTAGTGGCAGGGACAAACTTAAGACTGCTTTTCGCGTGGACAGCTATAGCTACTTATCCTGCTGCAGAATTAGTTCAACTAGCCGCTTGGACATTCTAACACTTGATGACTGAAGTACCAATCTGGTGTGCAAAGATGTTTTTAAATTAAAGTAAATATTATCAGTTACGAATAATACTCGCGAGCAAAGCCGCGGGGGACTGCTAGTACAAAATAATACACGATTACGTGCGTCATCAATATTGGGCAAATGTTATGGGTTTATGAGTTTCTAGCAAGGTTGTGTATTTTAGTAGAGTGCTATGACGATACATTTTAAATGTGTGTTTCTAAACAATCAAACCCTACAATAAAATAGTAATTACAACTCGGCTTCGGTGCTCCACCTTAAAACGGAGAAGATCAGCTTTGGATCTAGGTTCTCCTACAATTTTTAAAGGAGAACAAGCCTGCTTGAGGTTTTGACAACAATCCTTTACGTATCAAAACTTCTGTCTTGGGATTCTGTGGGAGAGGAAGTATCCAATTTCAAACGCCCTCAAAACAGCTACAGCGTCAAATTTTATTAAATGCTTCCATGTACATCTTATACACGATAAAACCACACTACCAAGTTCCCGGTAAAACGTTATCTACAGAATTCAAACCTACGTAAGTTTCATATCATACACTTGATGCAATACACAATACCTTTTAAGTACGCATGATCAAAGTCAAAATTCTACAGGGAAGAAAACAGTTCGCTTAGACATTTAACTTACAGGCACGGCAGTTGCATTTGTGAACTTAAATACTTAACACAAATATACAAAAACTATTTCATTACGTCTATCACTTTCTGTCGAATTTTTTTTTTACCACGATTCTGCATCCAACAAGTATGAAAACGGCTCTCTTCGGTTTGTTAAAGTCTGAAACTTCACACCCTCTTGTTTAAACTTTGCGCATATTTATTGTTATGCCTTCTGATTTCAGCAATGCAATTTTTCTGCTCACTAGTACATTAGTCGGAGAATATTGGTATTCGTGTTTTAAGTCTATGCATGAATGTGTGTATGGTATATGCTGCGTGTGTTATTTAGGGTGTCCAGAAACTGCAGCAAAATAAACACACCACGCGCATCCTTGTCTAAATTGGAGACGAAAATGTTAGTGGCAAAACAGCATGGAGTTAGTCCTCTCTTGCGCCACACATCCTGTGTGTGTGTCTTTTTTTGTGTTTGTTACGCTGAGTAAACGTAGACTGATGATTGTACTGTTCGGGATTTGAACCTACGTCCATAATATGATCCGAACTGTAATAGTAAGGTAAGTAGGACAGCGCGTGAAGCGCAAGAGGGTACTAAATTCATGCTATGTTGCCACATTGTGCGCGAAAAATGTCGTACAACATTCTGCCCCGACATTTTCGTCTCCATTCAGCCCAGGCTTAGCGTGATGTGCTTATTATGCGGCAGTTTCTGGAAAACCTGTTTGTATGTTTGTTCGTATGTATAAGCATGCATGCAACAAAGATAGAGACAGCCATACAGAAAAGTACCCAGAAGAGCCAATGTAGGAGGAGCGCAGTACGTGTGCGAGCAGCTCTCCTCCATCCAGCGCGCAGATGACTTGACGAGATGCAGCTGCTGCACCTAGCCTGGGCGGCGGCACGGGACAATCTGACCAACACTACACGTCGTGGCGGTGAGGTCATATCCTTGCACAGGCCAGGATGTCACGTCGGTAGCCCTGCAGCACGTAGCCGCGAGCTATCTAAGCGGCCTGCTATAGCTGTAAGGCATTAGAGTGCCGCACTCAGGATATAGCGTCATTATCCCCAACCTCGTCATGTCTGGGTGCTGACAGACTCCAGCAAATCACCACGTCTCCGGCCCAATTTAACAATTTAACGTTTGTTTGCGTCCCTTGTTCACTGAAGTACAGATGCTGATTTAAATGTATACACACAGCAACAATGAAGGATGTGCACAGTTTCACGGAGATTATTTAAACGCAGCTTCTAATTTGATGTGCGTGTGCTACAGATGCTTGCGAAACAGTGCGAAACAATGCCAAACAATCGCGTTTAAAATATTTCATAACATACTACGACGCCTTATTAAAACTAAAGGCCATTTGTCAGACACCAAACCAGCAATTCGACTCTGGTAACCGAAAAAACTAAAAATGGTCGAACTATTTTTAAAACATCCCAAAAACTATAACTGAGGGGAAATAGATTACGTGTGGTTCTAAACAGAATCTTTGTGTTCCTTCACCTTGAATGACTTGCACTATAAAACACAATGTAAAACTTCATGAACAGAATTCTAACCTACGCAAATTTTTTTAATCATATCTCGTACTGTACACTTGACGCAAGACAATATTCTATATATATATTTCTTAAGTACGCGTATGATCAAAGTAAAATCATATCTAAGCCCGCCTCCCACCCAACCCCTTCGCGTCAAAACCTTAAGAGGGCATGGTAGATAGATAAGCGCTGAATTCTTCAATTGAGATTTGGCTTTTTGAAACGTCAATACACAAAACTTGCAATACAGCAATCCTTGATAATTATATTTACCAACTATATGAGAAAACATTTGAATCGGTCATTTGAGAAACAACATAAGTCAATTTTTGCCGAAATGAGTTATGAGTAGTATAATTTTCTACATAGGTAAACACACATTGCATTATTGAAACCACATAAGTCAGTCGTTTCTTGTGCGTTAAGCAAGTCGCAGAACTGTGAGTTCATTTGAGAAACACCGTAAGTCACTGACTTATGTTCTTTCTCTAGTATACTCATATCACTGACTGGTGTTGTGTGACCTACATAAATTGCAACCATTTTTACCAGACGCAGATTATATCCAGCTATTTTACAATGAGGTATTTGCATGGTCCGACAACATTTTTTTACATTGTGAATCTTTTCGGTTTGGTATGTCAGTTGGTTTTAGTGGCGTGCATAAACCGTAAAGTGCAAATTTTGATGTTTACATCTCATTACGCTGAAACTATAAGACATACCAAACATTTCCTAAGAGGAAGATTTAATCACAATTTATGTCTAAAATTAGAAAAAAAAATATCTAGTACAAATAAAAAAATACATTGAAAACTGAGGTCACCGCGCCCTTAAGGCCACGATACATTATTTCTACTGTTTTTATTATAGTTATTTTTGAAATCCTAAACCAGAGCATATATCTAAAAAAATCTGTTGCACATATTTGTTTGATACAGAGTACAATATTTTAACGTTTTTTTTTTTTCAAAACAAAATACACAATGGTTTAGGCTAATTACGCAAAAAAGGAACTTCTCAATAATGAACTAATTAACGGAATCTGTATAATTTTTTTTTGCCCAGAAAAAATTAAAACTACATTGTAGAAACAATTTTCAACAAAACCGTGCACCAGTTTTTCGATACCTGATCTCGTTGAGGAATATAAAACATAATAGCCTATCGTGAAAGCAGTATAAATGGTGGATCATGGCCTTAAATAAAAACATGTCAGTTTCAAATATACTGCAAACCAATACGTTACCAGATCGCTCTGAAACCGGCTGCTTTAAACTATTCACACTCATATTTCTGCATTGCGGGTGAATTTACACACTGCCAGTCCTCGCGATGCAGTTCAGGTGCAAAAAATCCGGATTCGAATCCAGAGTTTTAAAGGAAATATATTTTCAAAATAGCTTAATCCTGTTACAAGCTTCCCCCTCCAACACATACTCAGGCTTCTGGGAAGACTGTTCTATTTACCAATAAGAAACAATTTGAAAACTACAATTCTCAACGACATCCCTAGCAAAACAAAGAAATCTCGTGCAGATACACAATCAATATGCCATTGATAAGATTAAATCAATCTATAACGGTGGAATACCACTGACCTGGCAACACCGCCTGGCTGAAGGGCAGCTTTTGAAGTCCTAAAGAAATACCAACATAGAAAGCAGCGTGCAGAAAAAAATTTAGAGCATGAAAGGATTGGCCTCCAAGTAAAAAAACAAAAAATAGTGTTTATGAGCGAGCTTCGTGTCCAAGCACCGGGCTGTGTACTAGCTACTTAGTCACGTGCCTAGAGAGCATTTCCTGCTGCGGGATGGGGAAGAAGGAGCAGACGCATTAGCGCCTAAAGAAAAACCACCCCCTTCTTTTTCCCAACCATCACAAGACAGTTTAGTAAGTAAAAAAAATTTAATATGCCAAAAAATCTTGAATGCGCTGAATCTAATGACGATTTGATTATAAATGTAACATGTGGAATTACAAGTCATCATGTCTGTTTACAAGGTGACACCGCTTTGGCTATTGCCGTAACCAGGACTAAGCTCTTGCCCCCTGCCCCCAATTATTTATTTTCGACTAGCAACCATCTACACATACAGGTTAGCTTACCTAAACGTTGTATTGCTACCGTACGTTACGTTGTTCTGTTAGTTATGTTATGTTGGTTTCAATTGTGTTAGAAAAGTAAATATCCGGGCGCAGCCGACTGTGGTAGCGAAAATAACCGAAGCTGTTCAACTGTGTAAGTATACGAAAATAAGGTTAATTTTACAACAGGTTAGGTGAGGTGAGAGTGTTTTACGACATTTTAACAACGAGCTCTTAAGAGCCGATGAAGGTGTCATGAGGTGAAGGAACAGCACAACAACCATTCCCGAACTGGGATTCGGACCCAGGACCTCTCGCACCATAGACCGGCACCTAATCGACTACGCTACGGATGCCGGCTACTAAAGGTTAGAAAGAAAACGTGTTTTCTAATGCGAAAGTTTGGCACAGCAAAAAGTTTTGCCGCTAGTCGCCCTGCTATCGCTAAGTGGTCTCACAAAATGCGAGACCGAAGTAAAATTAAATTTAACCAAGATTGGCACAGAAAGTGAAGTTAAAAATAAACCAATTTTGGCTTTTAAATTATCTACTTCACGTAACTTTATTTTCACGAAAACTCTGTACTGTAATGTTAAGTGAGCTTTTACGTCTCGTGGACAGCGAGGTCATTAGAGACGACACACAACTTGGTACAATGACAGGAGCTGGGAGAGGAGTCGGCCATGGCCTGTGTTAAGGAACCATCCCGGTATTCGCTTGCAGTGATTTCGGGAAATCATGGAAAATAGAAATCAGGATGGCCGGAGCCGGGAATCAAACCCGGGTCCTCCCGAATGCGTGTTCAACATTTCAGTACCTGAGAAGCATTAGAGGGTTAAGTCCGAAGTTGTCGGAAATAAGATACGCATATCAATCTTCTCAGAATTGCATGGGCTTTCATATGCATGTGGTGGTAAGTCCAAATGAATCCTCCGACGAAAAATACACAAAAACCAAACTACGTAGATTGCCAAAAGAAGTGCGTAACTTTTGTCGTGAAAAAGTGACGTTTTGGACTTGCCAACTTAGGCTTCCAGGTACAGATTTTACCGTTTATTCACCTCGCTCGGTACGAAAACTGTCGAGACTCCCGTTTTCGGTCGGAAAATATCATTTAGCTGGTGCGTGACGCCCACCTTCGACGGTCTCCCGTCTTGAAACACTGACCAAGGATGGCGGAGAGAAGCTGGGCGAGCGGAGGTTGTGATTTTTCGGTTTACACCACTAATGCCGTCACAACAAGCGGCAGAAACTGTCCCTTGCCGAACTAATAGGATTGAGCTTCCTAACCAGGAACTCGTGGCTCATGCGCAGACACTCTTTGCCCCAGTAGTACGACCATTCTGTAGGCGCTTGTCGCAGACGCGGGCCGCGTACTTGAGGCGCCAAACCCAGTGCGTATCTCCGCAGTCATCGGCCAGGCCCGACTGCCTGAACGCCATGAGCAGCTACACAGAGTAAAAAAGTCGAATGCCCTCGTGTGATCGACAAGACCAACCTCGCCTGCAAGTGTGCAGTGGAGGCGGAGCCGCACGCCTCAAAGGAATCAAGTCACATGAAGATACGAACGTGGCTAGCTAACTGGCGCTTCTGAATTACCCAGTAAAACCTTAATTTGGGAATAAAAAAAATCAAATAATTAACTGAGAATCGTGACTGTTTCCGCCATAACAAAATTACTAGACTACGAAAGCGTGTAGGGAATTAGGACTCGGCCCTATTACGAAGAGTCATGTTTAAATTATGTTTTCTTCTGCATTATTATTCCTTTATTTAACTGCATTAAGGATAATTTTGAGCATTAAACACGACGTACCGTACGCTAAAAATCTACCCAATATTCAAAATCACTCTGACTACTATATTCAGGGTAAATATACATAAATACAGAGTCCTGAACAATGAGAGCAAGACGACCTATTTTTTTCCTAATAAATAAATCAACATTAAATCTTATCGTAGTAGATGAAGGCTATTCTTGCACCGTACCAGAAATGACCATGATCGTGGTCGTCCTCCCAGGAAGAAATTCAACCACTACAGTCCGACCCTAAACCGCGGAATGGTTACCAATATTACAGGATGTTCAACATCTAATTTGGAATATTTCGAAAGGCGAGTCCTTGTGGGAAATGGACACAGTTATGTATTTCAACTTGTAGCCTAGCTCAATTCTTAAGATATCCGCTCTGAAATTAGAGTTTGTAATTCGATTTGTGGCAAAATATCGACGACGTTACGTGTAAAAGAGATCTATACTACACGACTGCACGCCTATATACAAACACTGGGGACGAACACCCTCTAACAGCACACAGTTTTTACACTGCCATGTAATTAATTGTAATCTGAGCATTTGATGCAGTCATTGATAAACAGTGCATCGTACTGAACAAAAAAGGTGTTCTTGGTGCAAATGGCCCGCAGCTAAGTTTCCTTAAAACATACTAAGTTATTAGCGGCGTGGTTACTTCTTTCTATTTAGGCACTTTTTTCGTATGGTGCAATCTCTAATAACACTAACCTTTGTTCTTTTTAAACAAGTCGTTTAATTTAACACTTTTTTCGATATCTTGTAAAAAATTAAAACTCCGAACTATAATTATGTACTATTTCTTAAAAATATTCACCGAAATAAATCTGTCGGGTGATTTGCGAGCAGGCTGTATATAAACCAGGCACACTTGCAACTACAGCAATCATTGGTGTACCAAACATTGTAGGCAAGGCCCTATTCTCCCTACGAGATCTCCAGAACTCTTCACATAAATAGTACGATCAGATATATTTTAGAGGGGCTAATATTTTGTGGGGGTTGCTACGGTACCCCTTGCTCCCCCTAGCCACGCCCATTTACTCAAACTATTCCCATGATAATGAGGCAAATCAACGCTAAGACTTCCCTTCCAGTATGAAGTTTTCTTACAGACACGAGTCGCAATTGTTTCATGCTTGTGCTTATCCACCCAATAATGTTTGCGATTATTAGAACATAAAATATAAGCGGAGTTTAAATGATCACTGTAAAGATGCATTAAAGGGGTTTGCGCATTTGCTGTGTTGGACGCTAGACATACAGCAAGCGTAAAAATGACCCGTGAATTGTGCCCTTGGTGGGGCGCGAAGACTAACACTGCAGTGTGTTCATACCCTGTTTAAAATAGGGTAAAACCCAATGTTGCAATTTTATCACTGCAGATTGGTGGAAAGTCTGAACACGAAATAGTGCGCACAGATCCTTTTTACTGCATAGCTACCCTTACACTATTATTACTCATGGAACGTAAACGAAACCCAGTGATACGGTAACAACGCAGACTTCTCTTTCAGACGAATTACGTTCTAGTGCAGTCACGGGCAAAGTACGACCCGCGGCATGGTTTTGAATAACCCTTAACTAGAATAGAATAACGGTTCCTTCTCTTTTATCTGACCCTCCTCTTAAAAAGTTTGCTCATGTCTGCTCTAGTGTTAAAACAACTAAGAACTCGAAGAAGCCTATAAACTCGTAGAACATTTTGTAAACAGCCGTAGAAGAAATCCCCCCACCCACCAAACACTGTTTAAATGAAGAATTGGCTTGGCTTTGGCTGGTTACGTAAGGAGTAATACATATTTTTTTGAAGGTCATTAAAAATATCCAACTGCAAAAAAAAAATAATAATTTCATGACGACCTCACACACAAGCCAAGTGGAATCCTAAATTTGTTCAACTTGGAAGGTCTAAACTTACTGCGACTACACTATAGCAGAGTTGTGAATACAAACTAAGCCCACCGAAGATTCCGGTTGACTGGGAGAGGACTGTGCCGCCTGACGAGGTGGTGCTTTATTTAAACACGTACGGATACCAGCATTCTTTTGTGGATGTTTTTTGGGGATGGAAGCTGGGCTTGGCTGGACTCCAGATAACAAGAAACATTCCGTATACACGTTCATCCGAAAACTACAAGAAATATAGCTCCTTCGCCCAACAGAGCTTACATTTTCTATATTGACTCAAAGAGTATGCCTTACACGTGAAAACAATTCCGAGTCGAAGGTTTGTTACGTCGTAGCAGCAAGGTTCACTCACACCACCTGGTAATAACGTTGAAATGTAAATGAAAAACATATGAGTACTTCCTATCACTATCCGTCTCACGAACACACAAATTAATCAATCCATAGTCATCGGGAGTATACGAAGAGAAACAAAATGAAAAGAAATTGTGAAAACATTGTTTAAAAATCATACTACAAGTAAAATAATATTTCGCATGGAAAATAACTTCCAGACATTTCCGAAGAATGTGATCTTCCTTGTGTTATAATAAGACCTACCACACACAAGCACCGGAAATATATTTTCGCCTTCCTGTAACTAAGGGACTTGCGGTTCTTATGTATAATCGTATACCCCTGCAGTTCGCCACACTCAAGAATCCTGATACGCAGATTTGTTACATCATAAGTTATAACTATATCGATATCATTTGAAAAAATAAAATAAGCTAGTTTTTTCAATAAATCACGATTACTGAGAGTGAGACGACCTTCAATGATCGGCTAGACTAACAAGTCATCCATTAGTATTCCTCTAGGTGGGATAGATAAATGATAAAACAAACATATTGACACACACAAGAATTTGTTGACGTTACGAGGGAAAAATTAGGTACATGCATCCCCTAAAGTGATCTAGTAAACTCGTAAAACGCTTATCATTCGTTGGTTTGAACTTGTAAGAAAAACTTCAAACCCGCTCGTTGTTCGCCTTCTGTAGGCAATCAACATGGATGAGAGGTACGGTATTATCGGCATTTGGAGAGGAGTGCTCCTCACTATTCTACTGGAGGGGTAGACCAGAAACTGGCCAGTACGAAAAAAAATTTTGAGGAGATGGAGCGAGTGTGGAGCAGGGGAAGAGTTTGCCGGGTTGTTGAATAAGGGGATAAAAGAGTGCCCGAGAAAACCATGGCGGCGTCAACCACAATGTCACATGAAAATTATCATTAGAAGGACAGAAAATAAACCCGAGACACAAGAGGCCAATGGACCAGTGGCGTCTCATTGCAAGTAACTACAGTAACTATAGTTGCTGTGATACCTTGTAGACGTTTATGTATAGTTGCTTTGTCTTTGTAAATAATAGTTTTGCACGTAAAAAAACTCGACAAATTTTCGAAACTTACTTATTTACCAAACACACCAACTTAAAAGAATAAAACAAATGTGTTAAAAGTATTAAACGGATGCGGTAACAGATTAATTTCAAGGCCCCGGCGGGTATTCTACAGTTTCTATAAAGTTGACTACTGTACTACCTTACCCTCTCCCCAAATAGCCAAATTACTGCAGTCCTTGTACATCAGCCGTCAATGTAAAGTACTCGGATTATATTAACTACAAATGTTTATATATCTAACTCATCAGTGAAAATCAACACAATTAGTTCCTATGTTGTTTAAATATACAAGATTTCCAACATGAAATTTTCCTGATTTCAAAATACAACTTCTAAAAACTGTTAAACATGGAAAGTTGCTGTTTGCGACATTAAGAAAAGCAACTCAAAAAGTTTTCCGGTGCTAAATAATTACCATACATAACTGCACCTCAAGAGAAAGCCCAACGCATAGTGTGGCAAACGGGGGGGAAAAAAACCACTCATTTCTGTCCAAAGAAATACCATCAGATGTAAAGATGCATAAAGTTTAGTATGACATGAATTTTGCTTGACTCGGTACAACACCGCAATAACAGAAGCGAGGCGAAGCTGAAAGTCGTTCGGCTTCAATGCTTCCACAATTTGAACTTTGTAAACATACAAGCAAAATCGTTCGTGCGTGCGTTTTCTGCCAGAACCGGCCCGTCGGTATTCACTCCCAGTCGATAGGAACTTGTCATACCAAGCCTTAATGTCTTAACGTCCAGTTGCTCTCTGTTAAATTTACGGCGGTTAATTTCCTTGGACAGCAACACTGAGCTTTCTCTTGAGGTGAAGTCATTTCTGGTAATCGTTTAGCAACTAAAACAAAACAACAGGAATCGTTTGGGAAACAATTAGCATTTCGAAATCAGGGAGGTTTCACGTGGGCAGCATGTATACGCTATAATTTTCTACATAACTTTTTAATAAGTGTATATGCTATAATTCTCTAACTTTTTAAAAAATCTAGTTCAGTACCGACAAATTACAAATCATATCACAGGAATCACTTCTTTGTTGTTTCAACCTTTTTTTTCGCAGCAGTCGTCACCTGAGCGTGCAATACTGACATCCTTTCGTTGAGCCAGGTTTGGTCGACTCTCCAAATAAGGAAACTGTCGTCTGGACTATAGAAAACAAGATCCGCGGAATGCTTCGTCCACATTGCGCAATACTGTCGCGCAACTAGCGCTTCTGGAAGTGTTCCCAGACTCCAGAGGAGAATTTACGGTGGTCTGAGTAGCTGTATTTTAAATGTCAACTGCCTGGAAGGGGCAGTAAAAAAACTTTCTCTTCTCCTTCAAAGGTGTGTTGGCTATACTGTTTTTTAAAGCAATGTCATACACTAGGCCAGTGAGTCACCTGACAAACTGAAATAAATGACACAAAACTGTAGACTAGATATAGTCTCATCGATGTCTTGAATGCCCTAATAACCAAATAAGGTTCGGATTAACGGCAGTATTTCAAATTTCTTCATCATAAAAATAATATAAATAATGGAGTCGTCATATGAGAGGTGCTGACAGGCAATACATACTTTTAAGTCCTATCTACCGCAACCTTAAAAATCTTTCATTTACAGTCCTGCCCTGCCATGTAATCCCTAGACTAAAAAATTTCACAAAGTTGTTTGGTGCATTCCCCCCCCCCCCCCCCCCTTCTCTCTCTCTCTCTCTCTCTCTCTCTCTCTCTCGCACACAGGCCCACACACCTATTTATTTATTTTTTTAATTTACACGTACACACACACACGCGCGAGATGAAGACTGTGTCCTTAACTGCAAAATAACCACGGTATAAGTTTTTCAATCGTATTTTCACGAACTGTAACCTCAAACAGCATCAGCACATGTATTATGGCAGCTAAGCTCCAAAAAACACACACACGTGTGGAGCGCTCAATTTAATAGTGAAAGAAGCTGAACTCCACAAAAAGTCAAACAATTGCGCGCCTAACTCTTGTTCAAAAATTTGACAGCATGCCACCAATATAATTTTCAGCACACAATTAACATCGGACAATTAAAACCGTCAAAAAACAGATTGAAGTACAATACACAATTTTCTCCAAGCCACTAAACAGAGCACTGCTGCTCGCTAGAATGTTACAATCTACAAAATTGTCGCACGAGAATGCAGTTATGGGCCGCGACCGAACAACCTACTTGGTTCCACCAACGCAGCCATGATCCGGTCACGGCGATCGAAACTGCGGAGGCTGGCTACAGCCGGAGGGTATTCCGGGTCGGAAATCAGTGGAGGACGAGGAAGACGACCCACTTGCGATCCCTCGTCATCACGAAGCGCGTGCGTCCCTTAGAACCAGGAAGGGATGTATATTTCCTCCTGCCTCCAGTGAAATTAGATACCTTCTCAAACTGTATTTGGAGAAGGAACCCTGCATATCGTTTACGCTTCAATTTGATAGTTTGGATGGTACAACCCGTGAATTATCACGAGTGATAGACTTTTTTCCCGTGAATTATCACGAGTGATAGACTTTTTTTTTTTTTTTTTTTTTTGAGGAAGCATGTTTTTTCGTTCCGAACAGCCCAAAGTCTCTATAAACAAAGTTCGGAGTGATCGGGATAGGGGATTAGGAACTTCCATAGCAAGTATATATGCTTTTTCACTACAAGCATTAGTGTATTTAATCACCTAAGAGCAAATGTACGGCCGAGGAGACAGTGGTCTTCAGGAGATTCATAACAAGTTGAAGATATATTGCACCACGATGAAAGGCACAAAATGTCTGTATCAAATATTGCGTACTAGAAACACGTCACGCGAAAATTTTTTCTCATAATGTTGGCAAACAGTGTTTTCATTTCCTCGACATTTTTGCACATTGGCTTCAAGAAATCTACCATTTTCATCTAATGATTTATCTAATTACGTAACGTACAACACCCGTGTGTAATCGTGTCAATCTTCCGAGTATCTTCTAGGCAAGCTAAAACAGGCTGAGCAAACGAGCGAGCAAGCGCCTATTTCAATCTCCACTAGGATAATATAGTTGAGTAAATTTGAGGGAGGCGTAAAGTCATTTTCTAGCCCTTTATCTGTCAAAAGGGGCTGTCTTTTCACAACTTCGAAAGCATTATGGTTAACAGGTACAATTTCATTTAATAAAATTAACTAACCCTACTAACTTAATTTGAAACTCAACCAGCAATTCTGTGCACATATTTCAGGGGTAAAAAATCGCTAATCCACGTCCCAAACAACTTAATGAATTAACTCAATACCTATCGCAGCAAACACGACAAACCAGTCAACATTCCTGCCAAAATCCTGAACTTTCCACGACAACGATTAAATGTACTTGCAGTCCTTGAATTCAACATTCAGAGCAATTGCCCCGGGTAAACTTACTTTGGCTAAAAACCAAACAAAAACCACCGAGACATCCGGAACAAGGTGTGGTCGCGTGGCGGAGCAATGTTGGACACTAGCACAACCGGTTCGTCGCGGACAAAGTTGTCAGCCTTCGATGCCCGCGTGCACCATGCAGGCAGTTTCCGTGGCACGAGGCATCGGCGAGTGCAGAATGCCACTGCGCAGAATCCAGAATTGTCATCAAGGAAATATTTCACAACACACATATTGAGTCATCACACAGTTTCTACCCATATAACCATCTGTCTCCGGAAAAATGAATTGACATGCTACACGTCAATAAGATTACCGGTCTAATATAACCTATGCATATTCGGGAGGACCTAGGTTCGAGTCGAGTCCGACCACTATGATTTCGATTTTCCGTTTTCCTAAACCATTCCACGCAAATGCTGAGCTAGTTCTTCACTATTAGCCACGCCGATTACTTCACAGTTTCCTGCTCAAGTCACTAGACCCATCCACACTAACCCTCGCCGAGAGATGTAAATAAAGGACATATTTAAATTGCAGTTTTATTTTTACATTTATTTCTTAGATTTTACTGAGATATTTGGATTACTAACCACCATTGGTTGAGGTTAGTTTTTACAGCAACAAAACAACCTGACAATCACAGTTACCTGAAACCCTTCTATTAAGTTATTCTACTATTTCCGTTAACCCAACTGCCTGCGTACCAAGCACTAAGTTAACTTAATGGCCATATGACTCGACTTAGTACCGCAAAACAAGTTATTTGGTGAAGAAATGTCAGTTTTAGCGAGCTTTTCAGCACTGATAATGGGTGACATAAGGTAAGAAGCAGCGTCGGAATGAGTCAGAAGAAACGGCGATGGATTCCCAAGAAAACCCGCCAACCAAACAACATCGTTCGGAGAGTTACTTGACAGTAAAAAACAATCCAGCAAAATAGTAAACATTCAACAGCGTTCCAACCGAACCATGTACCGAATAAACTTCGGAATCGAACACAAGCCGACACTAAATATACACGAAAGACTTTAGTAATTTTGTTTCCCGCCTTGCAAGTCTACTCCTCACGACCTCGGAATAAGTCATGCCCGAACGAAATGGACCGTGCGTTAAGTTCCGTCAAGATGTCTAAACGGCCGATGGAGCAGACAGATGCGACTGGTGTTGCGCACATCGGCGAGCCTATGAGGCGGAGCCGCTCCCGCGAGCTGTGGAAACCAGGCCAGCGGGTTGCTCCTGCAAGAAGCGACGCCATTGTGCACGGCTAACACAAGCATTAACCCTATTACCGAGTGACGCAGTGACGAGGGCGGCGGGGACAATGCAGGCATTTGTCCACCGTATGGAGGACAGGAGGCCGGGCTGCGTGTTCTGCTCAAGGCGGTAGATTAACGAGGTGATACCTCAAGACTTCTTGGGTGCTGACGTGATAAGTTGCGATAGAATCAAAACTCTTTACTACAAAACACACCCAACAGGTCTCTGTTTAAATCTTGCACTGTGATTATCATTTTGAATTTTAATTCTGCAGCCAATCTTTATCCGTACAACACACCAAAAGCTGGAGACTCTCGCACGATATGTGTGAACAGTTACGGTTCCGAATTCAAGCGGTCCGTGAACAGCATTAAAATGACTTGGATAAATCTGACTGAACCTCGGATCAAGTTTCGTTTTCCTTAATAACCGGCAGAAAACCTTTTGTGAGCATCTAAATTAAGGGCGTGGTCTACCACAATTTTCATCACCATTCTTTTTTTTTTTGTTAGTTTTTATTTGTACCAGATTTTTTTTTCTTAATTTAGACACAAAATGTGACTAAATTTGGCCTTTATGAAAATTTTTTTCTCTATAGTTTTCGCGTAATGGCTCTTTTAAGTCATATTTTGCATGTTTCCGTTTTAACGACTACACTAAAACCAACTGATATACCAAACTAAAAAAAAATCACAGTGGATAAAGACATCGCAGGCTACAATGACATGCTCATGAAATTAATGAATAAAGATTTTTCTTTAAATGCTGAAACTGAAAATAAAAATTTTAAAAATCCAATAATTTTTTTTTAAATACAAATAATTTTTATTCTTTAATTTTATGAGCATGTCATTGTAGCCTGCAATGTTTTTATCCACTGTAATTTTTTTTAGTTTGGTATATCAGTTGGTTTTAGTGTAGTCGTTAAAACGGAAACATGCAAAATATGACTTTATCAAGCCATTACACGAAAACTATGAGAGATAAAAAAAATTTCATAAGAGCCAAATTTAGTCTAATTTTGTGTCTAAAATAAGAAAAAAATATCTGGTACAAATACAAAATAAAATAATGATGATGAAAATTGCAGTAGACCGCGCCCTTAATAGCTTCTCGTGTCCATTACTTATCACAAAACTGAAATCATCAAATATCATGTTTGACCCACCTAAATCCAAGTTCGTTTGCCCATGCGACTGTGCCAGACACGTATTCGCGTAGATTAGGCACGGCTGGTAGCATTGGATAATCTCAATTTTGCGCAAATTAGTATCCTGGTAATGGGTGAACATAATCAGAATACGAATGTCAGATCATTTCTGGTAACATATGTCACCCCATCTAAATTATCTTGAATTGACTGAAGCTTAAATTACCTGCCATTTTCGTTTCATTTGCACGACCTATATTTGTTTTGCCGAGAATCGAGAGCAAGGGAACGGTAAAGGTGACACTGGTACAAGCCAGAAACAACTGAATGGGCGTGCAGGCTTCCCAGTCGGAAAACTCCACTGAATGGATTACGCGACTACTCAACTAAGTCCAACGCATGCCTCAATCATAGATTCATTTGTAGCCAGTTATTGCATTCTGAGATACAGCAGTCTGAATAAATTACTTTTCAGGATATTCCTACGGCCTACAGAATAATATTTGATAGCAAGTGTACGTTCCGCCATCGTCTGGAATTTGTGTTAATTTAGTAGGTTAAATTTGGGGTAAGTTTAAGTTTCTTCAACAAAAGTTATCAATAAAACACACTGCAAAGCAATTCAAGCGTCAGATAGACTCTCGTGTGTTTGAAGTGAAGTGCATATCTAGGTATGTTAGAAGTGACAATGTCAGTCTGCGATACCGTATCGATTCGTTAACATAAAGGTTTCGTAAGCCACGTGCAATTTTCTTTCTCAGAGTTATAGCAGGATATGTAATCTAAACAGCTTCAAAAATAGTTTGAGACGAAGTGTACTTTTCTCTTTCACTGTAGAAATAACTGGAAAATAAAGACATCGAAACAAAAACCTGCGGCTCTTAGGGCGTGAAACTCGTTCCTTTATACGCGTTAGACAAGGTTACATTCAGTAGTTTCGTTTACTACAAGTAGGGAATTCTGTATTGCAGCGGAGCGGGGCTGAAGCTTGTTGTTTAATGTACCCGGGCTGCTTAGGAAAGAAAAACACCAACTTCAGGAAGATGCGTGGTGCTGCTTTCCTGAACTGAACATTCGCATGATCCCTCGCCAACGGTCGGCCACAAAGACACTCGCAGACACAAAGGACGAACTGTGGAGTCGAAGCAACATGGATGGAGATACACCATATAGTCGTCCCAAGTTCCCTCAAGATTCCGCGTCACGTATAGGCGATTATTGCTGCCCATGGTGGGATACACAACATTGGCTTCCCGTAACGCTGTGTCCGATGGATTGTGTCCAGTGATAACTTGTCTTCCTTGGTGTTTCAGTTTAAATGGCCGAAATAGGCTGCCATGCGGTTGGGTTGGAGGGGACTATTATCTTTAGTATCCCAAAACAGGGAGTTAAATAACACAGTTAAAACTCGCCGTTTTCAAAGCTGGTGCAAGTTCATTTGTACGAATAAGTCTGCCTGATTTTGACATTCATTCACTTCTGAGATGAATGTTCGTAAACAAGATTACACACCTCCTGTTTTGCATGAAGTCAGGAATAATGCTTTAAGGGTCAGTACAATAGATTTTCCATGCATCTTTCCAAAAAAAGAAACGTAAAAATCTGGCAAACAAACTGTATAAAATATATAAGCTATTTATGGCAAAGTGAGCATCTAAAGCCCCCCCCCCCCTACTTTTTACCTCATTAGCATAATTCTGTTACTTGTAAATCTAAAAACACAGCCGTTCAAGAAAATAACACTGTATATCTGAGGCAAAAATGTGATTTTTTTTTTTTTTTTTAATTTCAATTATTGATAAGACGACTTTTATGACTTTACAGGTAAAATCCTTCGTATGAATGTAAGCTTCACTTTTCAACCTGACGATCCTGTGAACGTATTACAGGAATAAAATTCCTTAGGGGTCTGTCTACATGGCTGTCGAACTGCGTTGCAACGGATTAGTAAACCACGTTTATTTTCGAAACTATTATACGTGTTCGCTTACCTACGAAACAAGAACATATTTCAGAGCACGTCGGTTATTGATGTTACTTTTGAAAGATTCTTGCAATGGGGGCAAGTTAAGAAGTATTTCGGACATACGCCATTGCAGCAAATGGTGTGTCACAGAAAACCAGAGAACACACACAAACAGCCAGTCGCAAACAAAGTCCTTTTGTTTGTTTACTTATCTGTTTGTTTGTGTGTACTCTTGTTTTTCTGCGACACACAATTTGCTGCAATAGCGTATGTCCAAAATACTTACTTAGTTTGTAACGTTGGCTATCTTCCATAATGCGCCAATTGGCATTTTCACACACACTAGACCAACTACCCATAAAGATACAGGTTATAGGAGCGATGTGTCATAGGTTCGCGCGTCAGTGTAGCTCTTGTCGCTTCTGTGTCACCAAACGTTCAAAACAACTCCATATTTTTGGCGGTGCTCTTCAAACCTACAGGGCTAAGTACAATAAGATACCCATACCCGCTTTTCTAAACAGTTCCCGATAGCAATTATAACTCCTTTTTGCCACTGCTGATTTTTTTTTTTTTTTTTTTTTTTACCTGTTAGGCCTATGGAACGATCGTATTCGCCAACTACATTTCTGAACACACCCAGACCATGTGTCAAGATTAAAAATCAGAACTATTTGCAGGAGATAAGATCTACTGATACGAATTGTCAGGTCAAGTTTCGGAACCATATCGCAGTTATCTGTCACAAATATCTTTCTCATATCAGCATCTAAGAACAACCTTATTGTACACGGCGTAAAAACTTGCAAAGTGATGTCAAGGAAATGACTACCGATTAGAAACATTTCCAAACTAAAGTTCTTGGAAATTAAACTGGCCGTTTACAATGAACATTGTTTTAATACGTATCACAACCGAACAAGTAAATGTTATTAGACGAAATCGACTATTCGGTTCGTAATGCAGAACCATATTAAATGTTCACGTCTAGGACGGTAGTGATGGATTAAAACATCTTGGGCCAGGATAGAAAAAGCAACTTGGTTGCGACTTACTGCTATAATGGTAGAATATCTCCGAACGGGACCATAATAAAACTCCACACGGATCCCGCGCTAAAGCAGACAAAAAGGACAACATGTCATGTGATGACATTCTTCAAGTAATGTGGCAACACAGTACGGAACTAGTAGCCTACCTTCGTGCTCGATGGCTTAGCCACCCCTGGGATATTAATTGCCTCCTCTAAAAACCATCTGACTTTACTATTAAAGTAAAGAACATTGGAGGGGTTGATGGGAGAAAGGGACATAGACATAGCCCTCCCTACAATGCTATGATGGCTGATATATGTGGAGTGCTGTATAGGACTAACTCCGTGTTGTGTTTCTACATTGATTGAGCAACTGTCATCGAACATTTCGCCACCAACATTCTCATCTCCAATTTCTCAAAGATTCACGTGGGCTGAATTTCGTTTCGAAATAAGCACAACGCGCAAAAATCAAGTTACTATGTTGAATCAGCAGGCGAATAAGTGTGACGTCATCAACTTCCTGCCAATCTTACGCCTCAAACTGTAACTTGTTACCCCGATACCGTTAAACCTTGCTAACTCATCGTATTACCGAGCACGTAAAATACCACATAACTGGTAAGAATTGTCGAACAATACGTCGTAGCTCGTAACTTGAGCTCTAAGCGATAAGCTACGACATAACAGCAAAGACCTTCGCAAGAATGTAAACAACACATTTGCTATCGCTTCCTAACTACGGTTGATGTAATCATCCGTATACGGCGTGTGTTGCTGAGCAAGGGTCATGTCTACTATATGGTAAATAAAAACGCTTACATACCTGGTAAGTCAAAGACAAGTAGGCTTCTTTCGCCATCATACTGAAAAAGCCTAGTATGAACAACCGCTTATACCGTCTGTATAAAGTTTTCAACCACTGCTTCAGAAATAAATTTTTGCAAATCATGTTTCAAAAATTAATTTCGTTGGTGAAGCTGGAAGAAGAAGAAAATGTAGGAGACAGTAATATACTCTTGTCCCAAAAAAAAGGTGAGAAAAAAAAAACAAGCGAAGGTAAGCTGTAGTCAGAGTGGTAGTCAGTATGGGTGGTTCGTGATATCGTGTCTATAATAATGGTTTAAAATATAGTTTATTGTGACCTTATAAGTTAAATTTTTAGTTTGGAACAATGTATACACGTTGCTTTGTTTACATTCAAACGGGACAGGAAAATATAAATAGTCTATGTCAAAGGGAAAAAGTAACTAGGGCTTAAAAGAGTTCACTTCACTCAGAATCACGTACATATTTATTAATAGATAAAACTCCAGAACAAAAGTTACAAATAAAAAGAGGACAGCAAACCAAATTAAGTAATAAGGACAGCTGAAAAGGCACGGAACAATATAATGGCAGCACAGACACTTCTAGTCTGTCTGAAGAAGGGAGCAGATAGCTCTCGAAACGTGGCGACGAGTTCGTCTAAAAGAAACCTCGTGTTGTATTCCTTGTTTCGTCCAAGTCTAGCCTGTGTAGAGTGCAGTCCTGTGTTTTCGGAGTTGTCTTTCGTTGTTTTGTTCAGTCGTACTCTGTAGAGTCCTCGTCATCCAGTCTTGTGTTTGTCTCATCCCCGTCTTTACTGTGTTATGTTTTTTTATAGTTTAATTTGTCGTTATAGTCTTTATGTTATCAGTAAGTTTTATTTTTGTGTTCTTTCTTACATAAGTAAATTCACTGTGGGATTTATTATATATTTTCATTTTATATGCGAGTACTGGCTGCAACTAATCTTGGTTTGATTTCCTTAGGCCTATTTGTTTTGTCAAACCGTTTTTCGGACAGAGAACTGCAACGTAGTATATATTCACGATTCTAATCAAAATCAACCTTTCTCATTGGAAGATCCATATGAAAACGACCTCGCTTTCAAAGGATAGCCTAGCGGCATTTTACAGACATGACTCCAGTTAGCTTAGCTTCCCTTCCACCAGAACGTTGAAAAGTGCACTTGCCGATACGTACGCCCTATTCCTTGCAGAATACAGAGGGTTTTTTTTTCCGAAAAATATTAACTTCCTATAAATTAACGTGTTCGTCCCGCCATTATCACTGAAGGAATTAAGTTTCCTTATCAAATACCCGTGTGTCAAGTCTGTTCGTGCAATTAGAACTCTTGTCCTGAAGATTTTGTAGCTGTAGCTACTCCCATCTGAAATATCTCCTCCTAGAAAGAACCTTAGAAAAAGCTTATCGTCCATGAAACAGCAATACTGTATGTCGTAACCCTCGTTTTAACTGAAGTTAACTTTTCGCTACATAAAAGCATAATGGTTATTTTTATACTTTCAGTAAAAATGTCAATTCACCTTAAGGACTAATCTGGGTTTATTTTGATGCATACCAAAATGCTTTTTCTCCTATGTTTTTTAAAAAAAAGTTTTCAGTGAACTCCAATATTGTGGTATACGACATATTACAGTTTCATGAACGTTATGCAATTAATTACTTTTCCAATTTACCATCTACTGGCTTGCCGGCACAAAGTATACATAACGGGGAGTGTTGGATAATGTTCTGTATTTTTCCGTTTTCGAGCCAAAACATTTATTCAAGTTGTATTATCAAACTTTTCTCATTAACAAGACATAGGCTAGGATATATTCTTTATAAGACCGCTTTACATAAATAATAATGGAATATTTCGTTAATTTGTCCTGCAAAATCATTGCAAAGGAATTATAGGTTAACTTTCAAGAATGGTTGCAAGTCCAATATAAGATAAACACATATTATTATATAGAAAATTCCTGACAAATATCTTATATGCTTCAACATTGTCACATTTACCAAAAATAATTTAAAACAGAAGTCATTGCAAAAAATCTACAAATAATAATTAGCATCTAGCTCTCCACTTTAAACTTTGGATGCAACTTAATATGTCGTGTCTAGCATAAATACCACGGCAACTGACCTACTGGCATTTAATTATATATGTAAAACTGTCATTTTGCACAAGAGCAGCGACAGTATACCAACAAGACTAAATCAAATACAGGTTTGCAGTGAGCTGTCGTCATGTATCATGAAGTTAAACACACGCCGATGCGATAACCATTTTAACGTATTATAAGTGCCATACGTTTACAACTTAAAACCACACAGTTAGCCTACATGCAATAAGAAATACAAAATTATAACACTACGTAAGTAAAAATATCACACAAACCGAGTTAGTTCCCACTGAACATCATCTACGTTATGTTACCGTTACGACGCTATACCATCCACACTAAAAGGTTACGAAAAAACTTCACCGAAACTACACACTATCACACAAAACATTAAGTCATTAAACCTACTTGAAAATGTCCATATATTTATCATTTAATACACGTTACAGGGACAGTCAATTTAACATGAAAAAAAAAAAAAACAGGCCTACTAGGGACTACAAGCATGTAAATATCACCTACGTTCTACTGTATCAGCAATACAATTCCTACATTCCATTAGGTCTAAACTAAAATGTCTATAGGCTACTTTATTAAAAATCTTCTATTTTCAAGTGTGTAAATTAAAAAAAAAAAAAATATTCTCCGACGTAAAACATGCCACGCGCACGCACACACAAATACATAATCCGAAATATAAAGCACATGATCTTACATATTGTCTTCCGAACGTCATCGAGGCTATAGAATTCTATAAACTGAAAGCATAACAGTGCAGTTGCATTTAAATTTGGAAGGAAACATCCTGTGTAGGCCACCAAGTGAGGTGATGCAGTGGCCCGAGAGGACCATGGTTCGATTTCCGGTCCGACCATTTCAATTTCAATCTTCCATGGTTTTAGGAAATCACTCCATGATAATGCTGGGATGGTTCGTAACTATATGCCATGGCCGAACGACACTTTAATAACTACTGAAAGAGGAGATAATCAAGTAACAAAGACTGACTTTGCCATAACTGCGCCACTGTGTTATTTGCAGCAGACTATTAATTCCAATTTAAAACTTGACCTCCCAACTGCCTACCGACCCTAGCCGAATCCTTCGCCCTTTCCTGTTCAAACGAGCCAATTGTTCTATCTGTAAATACCTCCTTACCTACCACTAACAATGATGTATTTTCCTTCTCTATGCAGTAACAACGCCAACTAAATAAAACATTGATTCGTGAATTTTGGCAGATGTCCAACCACGATTCCACTGTTATACGATTGAATATTTTGACATGTTGAAGAAGACAAATCTAGTAGGGGTACAGAAAAAATTATTACGTTGCTTTCACTTGCTGAGTTACTAAATGTATTCTCAAGTTATTATATTTGTTCGCTTTACGTACCCTCGAACATTCGCCTTGGGTGACTTCTGGAAAACCGAAATTGGGATGGCCGGAGCCAGGGATCGAACCCGAATCCTCCCGAATGCGCGGCGAGTGTTTTCGCACTGCTCCACCACGTTCGGTTAAATAGATGGTAATAAGAAAATTACAATCTTCAAAAGATATGTATCACTCGCACAGGCCGTCGAACTATGTGCAGAGCTCCGGCCGTTCGCAGATTATTCGAAACCTGCACATCTTACAGAAACAACGTTCAAAGAACGTTGCATGTGTGTGTGTGTGCACTTTTCAAGTTCCATCACTACTCATTAAGAGTGTTCAAGTGTGACTAAATCATACTTTTATATTTGTATGAAATACTGTTGGTTTTGTAGACGATACTGGTGAGTGCAGTTTCCTCTTACGAAACAATTTTAACTCTCATAGTTTTCTCATAATGGTGCGCCAAAGTCAAAATTGGAATGTTGTGCTGCCATGCAAATAGTGAAAAACACTTGACTTACGTACGTGAAATAATTCCTAGTAAAATAACATACCATGGGCTAGGTAATAAAACATTTTCTTAAAAAATCCCGTGAACTAATTTTGTAATTAAAAAAAAAATTCTGAATTTGCAACTTTTTCCCGTACTTTTGTAATTTTATTTAAAAGTCGAAATATTACGTTATGGTCTTGTAAATACTTTACTGCATAACTTAGAGATGTAATATCACAGTGAATTATTTTATTCAAGTAGGCAGTTGGTTTTCACTATTTGCATGGCAGCAGAACAAGCAAATGACTTCGTCGCACCGTTATGAGAGAAAAACTGTGAGAGCTAAAATTGTTTTGTAAGAGGAAACTACACTTGCAATTATCGTCTACAAAATGAACAATATTTCATAAAAAATAAAATTATGATTTTAAGGCACCTGAACACCCTTAGAGCATATTTTTTAGTGGCCGAAAATGGGAGGTTTTGGGGTCTTTTTATGTGCAAATCTAAGCGTAGAAATCTATTCATACTTATAGACGCGAGCAAAACAAATTTATCTTTAATATGTCATAACATGACTGGGTCAAAACTGAAAAGTCTCAGGCGCGTTGGAGAGAAGACAGCGCGCAAATTCAATAACTTGCGTCTCGAGACTAGAACTAGAAGGCATGCTGTTTCGTCCTTTACCAAGACCTCGAAAGCGCAAAATACATTCACTAGGACACCTTAAATTTGCGGTGATCGCACAAAAGGCGAATTAACAGCGATAAAACTCACATTCACTTGATCAAAAACAGCTATCCCGTGAGAAAAATTCTCATAAATACTGTGTGCTACGAGACATTATTGCAACGTTACGTAGGCTGAACGCGTGGTTTGCTGCGCATATTGGTATTAGAAATCAAGGGCGCCCATCTCATTGATCGTAAAAAGGGGGGGGGGGCATGATCATAATATATGTTTATGTCAACAGGAACGGAAATATCCTGTGTATAAATTTGTAGCCACTGGCATATTTTGACACATGAAACCGCTTTGATTACGAGACTAATCAAACTGCAAATAGTTTGCTATACGTTTCATTTAAAAAAACTAAACACATTGTGGAACATCTGTTAGGAGGGCTTAGACCCCATCCTGTCACCCCCTTAAGGGCGCCCTTGACAGAAATCATAGAAATGAGAACGGCGCGGCAGCAGGTAGGATAATGTACACACCCGCCCACGTTCGAGTCCAGACAAACTTTCTCCACTCAGTTGTGCAAACAAGTTTAGTTGATGAAAGGGTTTAGAGAGCGATTTTACTTGACAACTAGACATATGGACTGGACTTCCTTTAATCCATTTTTTTTTTAATGTATACGAGTCAAAAAAATATACATTCCCTTTACTTCCAGTGAAAGTGTTCCGACAACGCGCATGCTAGTCGCACAGCCATTCTTAATTCGTGGAAGCAATAAATTAAACTAACTACACCTATGTATATTTTCTTTCGAGAGCTGAAAAAAGTACAAAAATTAAACAACAATGCAAAGTATAAGATGCACGTATTTGCACTGCGCTAGTAGAGAATATACGATGCAACGGTTTAAATTTTACTTCAACGAAAAGTTAAGTAGACTGGGTGCCACTCAAAAATTGTAAGATTTAATATTCGAACATTTCTTTCGAGACGTCAAGTTAGCGTCTTGACTAGGCTATGACAACAGCTAGAGTCCCATTGACACACCAACATAGAATCCTAAATGTTCAATTCACCGAGTTGACTCCTTATGTAATTGCTAATCATGTACATAAAAATTATGTCTCTAGCCGATAAAATAATACGAATTTCGGATAGCCTCTATTTCACAATAGCGATCGCAACTCTTCAGAACTGGCTACGAACAGAAATAGAACTTACGACCTCTCGCACCGTAGACTACTAACCTAACGAATGCCTAAATTGTAACGCTACCTGGATATGTAAGAATAATCCAAGTTCGGAATTTCAAGGATGCTACGAACAAGGGAGCAAAAATGACACATCGCACCATTAGTAACACACACGGAAACTTACAGTCTGTCTCACATAAAAATTCCTGTTTTTGACAGTTCTGAAGATCTATAATGTGTACACATTTCTATAGAAAAATACTTCTAATTTTGGTGTACTGCACATTTTGACTTAGATGAGTATGTTTGTTCAAAAATGACTCGTGGCACAGAAAAACATTGCTTATTCCATGGTCACAACTGTAAAAAGGAATGCAAACACAACTGTCAAAAAATGGAATTCTTACACGAGACAGACTGTAACAGCAACTACAGACTACCCACGGTAAGGAGAGAACTTTCCCAAGTTCAGCTTATCCTGTCAGCCCTTCCGTCATTTGTTATTGTTAGTATACATTGCCACGTGACAAAAAATATTTCACCAAACTGAAAACTAGGCATCTTATGTTACAATAAATATATGATTGCAGGTATTCATGCAAGTTAAGGGCACCTTAAGAAAGTTCTCACTTAACCGTGAAATGCCAACACTATCGACTAGCCTACCATCAAAACTGCTTGACACACTGCAGTCCCAAGCGAGCTAGGCCGGCATGCCATGCCAAACTCACACTGCAGGCTTAGAAATAAATTGACCCATACCTATGGACTCGATAAAGAAACCCCACAAACCTTTGAACTTGGACAGGTTTTCTTCGTAGCCCTGCTGTGTCTTCTCGAACGACGCCCCGTCGTACAGGGCCTCGTTCGGATCAAAGCCGAGCCGGTCTTTGTAATAAGCCTGCGTCGACATGGTCAGTTCACAACGTCACGCCGACACTTGACATCACATGCAGCAACTTGCTCGCGAATATCCCGGCCGGCTTTCGTCCCACTTTCGTTCTCGACGCGACGGCAATGCAGCAGAACGTCTTCGGCGTCGCACGCGCGCGGAGTCTCGGGAGGCGCGACAACCACTGGCGGTATTCGGTACACGACCGTCTCTCTTAGCACTTCAATGTGAATCACGCTGTTCCGTGAAGAGGTTACGTCACGAGTCCTCTCCGTCGAATAATCGCCTCTCGTGTGTGTCTGTGAAGCTGTCTCTGGTTCGCCCAACCAACGGAACGGAAACGCGTCTTCACGCTACGGCGGCCAAGTTCACACTGATCGCAGACCGGCGACATATACTATTTCAATATTCCGCCCAGGTGTAGCCTCATTAGAATTCGTCCCTGCTCCAGCGGAGTGTCTCGTGTGGGTTGGGCGCTCAACACGCGGCGAGAAACAGGGCCCCCCACGAGTACCAACCTCGGTGGGTGGAGCAAGAGGGGCCTCGCCACCAGGTTCTGCCTACGGACAGCGCGAACTGACCCGGGGCTTGTCACCTTAAATGGCGGTCACTACGCTATTCCCCTTTCTGGACCCTCCAGCATCCAGCATGGGCGACGTCACCGCGGGAGGGGAAGAGCGCCAACACTCGCGCACTTGTTTTCCTGGAGAATGGAGGGGGGTGCTGGAACAACTTGGGCGCGAGTAGGTTTAACAGAGGCGTGCTAGTCCTTGCCAACTACCCACGCGGCCAGCATTTCAAATCCGGACGACGCTAAGAAACCTCTCGCACTCTGCACGCAGACTCCGAAGAGAGAGTTGGATTCTAACCAACTTTGCCGTCTCAGTTATTTTGCCACAAATCACTTTGTCAATTCACAATTAAAAATGTCTGCAGTAAATCCGACACGAACACCAAGTCAGCACACACACTTACATATCGAGAAGACGACTCCTTTGACTGCCGGTTTTTCGTAATTCGTATCGACGACTTCGTTCGATGCGCAGTGCGGCGGCGGCGGTGCGGAAATCGGCGACGGTTTGCGACGCGAATTACAGCGCGACGCCGGAACATGTGCGGGTTAGCGGCATTCCTGCACTCTAGCCGCGAGCGTTAATTCCATCCTTCGCCGTCGCTGCCTACGTGGTGCTTGGCCCACACGCGCCCCTCGGCAACCCACTCGCTCGCTCGCACGGCACGGCGACGTTCAACTGCTGCAACGGCCAGCGCGCTGGCCAGTGCTGCCAACCTCCGCGCCGCCCGTGTTCCCAACTGCCGCACAAGCGCACCAAGGTCAAGGACGCCTCGGACATCTACCGTTTCTTCCACACGACACAGTAACACACTACTGCACAAATGCCTGTGAATATTATATTCCGCTGCACTGCGAACAGGTAGTTTGCTGCGGTCTGAGTCTGACCTACTTGGCGAACACTGGCACGCCGATACGTTATCTCGAAAGTAAAGATATGGGAAGGGGAGGAGGTAGAGTGGGGAATGGGGAAGTACGATATAAACAGACCTTTCCAATTCGCTTTGTATGCACGCATTGCGACAGATTATCTGCGAGGAACAAAACATCAACTCGGACGGTTCCGATTATGCTCATCAGTTTAATTTATTCAGAAGTTTCTCTTACTTAGATAAAACTATGACATCCCATAAATAAAAAGTTCAGTACCATATGAATACCGAAAAAGGGTGAGAAAAAAAATCTACAGCGACTTGACTTCAATTATCCAAGTTCATTCTTTGAAAGCTTCTTAGCAGTGTACCTACCTCAAAAATAGTAACGAGACGAGAATATCGTAAATTATTTCACGAATATCACACATCCAAAAGCACATTTCTTTTATACAGTAAAGTGGTTTGTCTTTACTAGTAATACTTCATAACACCGGTTTTACCGCGAACTGAACGAAAGTGAGATGGCAGCGCTACCTCTTGGCACCAGTTAGAACCATCTGAGCGATCCACTCGAAGCCGGCGGGAAAAGCTCGAAGTGCAACGCATTAGCAAATAAGAAAGGAAAGGGCTTGAATATGTTTCAAATTTGCTTCAGATTAAAATTCCAGACGCCCCTAATTTCTACTTATCACTTATGAACATTTGAAAGTTGAATAATAGTGTGGCAGTACTACAATATTTACAACTTATAATCATGCTTATGAAAATTATTTAATTTTGTTTGCCACGGTATTAGGTAATGCTGTATATACCAACACAATTCTGACCTGTTGTGGGTGGCGTGAATACAGAACACAGTACATTTTGTTAAAAAAAAAAAACAGATCTTCATGAGTTGCCTGTCAAATGTTTATGAAAGCAAGCTGTCTATCGTGCATAGAAACGAAATTACATTATGGACATGTAAACGTCACCAATTCTAAATTAGTCAAATAATGATTGCGTATTTACTTGCCGATGCTAATACAAATTAGTGACAGACATAAACCAACATTAAATAAATAACGTAAAGTCGTTATACAAAAAAGCCACTAGTTTCAGTTTGTGAGAAAATATTTTGCAGAAGAGGCATAATTCTCATGAACCATTTGACACCATAACTCTGCACATCATGCGCAAATAATCACGCTACAAAACTGCGTACTTCTGGTAAAATCACGGTTCGATTCGCGGCTGGGTCGATCCCCGGATTGTCACATGTGGGAATTCGAACCGGACGATGCCTCTGTTCTGCAGGTTTTTTTTCAGGGATCTCCCGTTTCCCCCGCCCCTTCTTGCCGGCGCTGCTCCACACTCACCTCACTAGCGCTGAAGACATCGATGACCAAAATCACTCACTCACTCTGGCAAATGCTTTACCCTCCCCCTCATGATTCTTCTATACCAACTTCGAAAATTTTAGCGATTTCAACTTAGGTTAATTTTTAGTGTTATGTTCCACCCACCCATTTGTTGTACAGCACCCGAATTCACAAAAGGCACTGGACTGGCATTCAAATAAGAAGAAAAAAAACAATAAATACTCGCGATTGGAGTGTCACCCTTTGGCGAGATCACTTCTAGCTTCTCTAGAATACCTTACTCAGGACTACCTTCTCCTAACCCTTTCTGAAAATTGCCTACACCCCTCAGAGTCAACTAGTCATCCTACAAAACATTCCACTCCCTTACCGACCTCACAAGCATACACTGCCAACCCCGAGCCGTTCTCTTCCGCACGTTTTGAGTCTTCTAACTGCTAGTTCCTCTGCCCTATACCTTACCTATTTTTGTCGTAGTCTCGTCTCTTATCTGATTTTTTTGCGGTGAAACTATCATTTCATAGCGTAATAATAAAGATAAATGAATGTCGCGTGTCCCTTTGGTGGTGCAACGGAATTTTTCTGGATTTAGTTTCTGTTTAAAATTTTTGTGAAACTGTCCTTTTCGCCTTTTACCGCCTAAGCGGATTGAGCATTAGAAACACAGCAACTAGAAACCTCCATTCCGACATGGAAACATTCTTAAATTATATTCAAAACACAGAGAAAAATTTTAAAATGTTACAAGGCTGTTAAGTGACAAATATACGAAGGAAACGCTGCAAGCCGTTAGGCGTTATACCAATGTAACAAATATTATTATTTATAGACATAGAAAATGTGTTATAACCGCTGCTTTCTATAACAGCGCACGTGGCGCTAAACATACGTGGTAAAATATGTCAGAGCACGGGCATTCTTATCCACAAGCCAAGGATACAAAGACAATACCGACAAGGGGTAGGGAGCAAGATTTTTTTTTTTCGTCGACAGTGACCTTGTTGCATCTTTTTTATTAATTAGTCATGTATAAACTAGAAACTTTAATCATAAAACTTCAGTTTTGTGTGCTTAAGTTAGCATTATTTAAATAACAAAATACAAAAAAATATATTTTCCCCTTAAAAGTCTAAATCCAGGACGGGGGGACATTCCCCCACCCTGCCCTCCCTCCAAATGACGTCCCTGATACTAACGTACCTATTAGGCGCCAGATTAAATATGACTTTTTTATGTAAGGTTTATTTTTGAGTGCGTATTTTAAAACCGTGCCAATCATGTTTATAGACTCACAAGTACCACTGTTTGAGTTTCAATCATGTTATTCCCCAGCTTACACAGATCTAAATCTGCCTATTAAAAAGCAGCGACATCATTTTGTATCCGATAAATGTGCTATGGGAGCAGAATTCCTAGCGGTAAATAGGAAGCAAAGGAGGGGAAGATTTTTCTAGGTTAATTATTATAATGTTTTATTATAAACATGAGTATTTACTTTCTTCAGTTTTGCAGGGGTTTCGAAAATATTTTTCACGCAAATTAATGCATACATCAAAAATTCATTCTTACAGTTTTAACACTTATATACCATCGTTTGGATCTGAATTTTTCCGTTGCAATACACCAAATGGATTATTAGAATTTTGCCTCTGAAATATCACATATTTTGTTGTAAAAATAAGCCAAAACGAAGGAAAGTATTTTTTTGCTAGTAAACGGTACGTGATTAAAAAAAAAAAATACTCTGACAAAATTGTGTATCGTATGACTGTACAAAGCCTCAAATTTTTTCAAAACATTTGGTTAAAAATATTTGAGTTACTTGCAAGGGCGCCCATAGGAGGCGCAGGGTGGGGTCTGGGACCCCTCCCCCCAACAGATATTCCACAATGTGTTTAGTTTTGTTTTTTAATAAAACGTATAGCAAACTATTTGCAGTTGGATAAGTTTCGTAATCAACGCGGTTTCATATGCCGAGATATGCCAGTGGCTACTAATTTAAATATACACATACTATTTAGTTTTGTTTTTTAATAAAACGTATAGCAAACTATTGGCAGTTGGATAAGTTTCGTAATCAACGCGGTTTCATATGCCGAGATATGCCAGTGGCTACTAATTTAAATATACACATACTATTTAGTTTTGTTTTTTAATAAAACGTATAGCAAACAATTTGTAGTTGGATAAGTTTCGTAATCAACGCGGTTTCATATGTCGAGATATGCCAGTGGCTACTAATTTAAATATACACACACTATTTAGTTTTGTTTTTTAATAAAACGTATAGCAAACTATTTGTAGTTGGATAAGTTTCGTAATCAACGCGGTTTCATATGCCGAGATATGCCAGTGGCTACTAATTTAAATATACACATACTATTTAGTTTTGTTTTTTAATAAAACGTATAGCAAACAATTTGTAGTTGGATAAGTTTCGTAATCAACGCGGTTTCATATGTCGAGATATGCCAGTGGCTACTAATTTAAATATACACATACTATTTAGTTTTGTTTTTTAATAAAACGTATAGCAAACTATTTGTAGTTGGATAAGTTTCGTAATCAACGCGGTTTCATATGTCGAGATATGCCAGTGGCTACTAATTTAAATATACACATACTATATCCGTTCCTGTTGACATATACATATATTATGATCATCCCCCCTCCCCCTCCCTGACAATCTGTAAGATGGACGTCCTTGGTTACTTGCAACTGTTTGAAATAAATGAAAGATCATGGCCTAACTTGTTTCAGTGTCTTACGTCCACACCTGCAGCTCTGCTCCGTGGTCAGTGATTAGATGTTTTAACTGTCAGCGTCTTGGGTTTATATCCGCAAATCACGTACGCGTGTTGTCGCAGTTAACCTTGTTCTGATTGGCACAGTCAAATGAGAGACGTCTCTGCTCAAATACAAGCTGCCAATAACCATGAAGTCGAACTGCACATGTTGAAAGAAGCTGATGCAAAAACCTTCCCGCGAGAACTTCTATGGTCCCTAGTATTTACTCTTGTTTTTCAGACAATTTAATTGCACGGGTATTTTTTCAGACGTTTTATTTCGAAACGAATATTCTCGCCAAACTATGATGCTATAACAAAATTAATTAATTTTGCTTTTATAAGTATACAATTCACAACTAGGCCGGCCAGTTAACAATTGGCCATGTAACATCTTTGACAAAGTAGTCTGCAAGAGATTTTTCATTGAAGGCACTTACAAAAAATATCTCATACAAAAAAGTATGTTTATGTTTTAAACATTTAAAAATTGTGCTAAATTTGCTACATCGGTTAATTCAGTGGTTTACAACCGTCGAATATCTAACTTCTAATTTTCAAAACAAAATAATATAAACAACTGTGCCAACAAAATTACTGTCAAGTATATATAGTACATTCTGTAGCCATAACTCAACCTTCAGTCATGAACTCGTCATAGTTAATACTGACAAGTAAAACCGGCTATTGCACTCCATACATACACAAAAATTGATCAGGATCATAATTCTGATTCGCGACGGGAAAATCGAACAATAGCATTCACTTGGAACGTGCTTACAGAGTTTTTACAAGTAAGATAGCCTATAACCGAAATTGTGAAGACACGTGGAGGCACGTTTCCCGTCGCTATTCGTTCTTCTCCGGTAGCGGTTACTAAATTACGAAAACAGGGTCTCGCATTTCGGTTACACCTGACATCATCCTATTTCCAAACCAGAGAAATGTAACACAGCAACGACAAACGTATTGCAAAAAACAATAGGTGACGCAGCGTCTTGGAATCCTTAGCATTTGATAATGTTTAATGGATCTGTTTACACAAACTTCAATTTTGAAATCTGTCAAGATTACGATCTCGAGAACTGATAATACAAGTAGAATCATCGCAATTTCGGCTAACGCTGAGAAATAGAAATAATACTATTATTCTCGGAATAATTGGATTGGTAAATCTGGATTCCAGTTAAATATTACTTGCAATTGGATGTACAGTATTTAGAAGTCGTACAAACGCGTGGATAACTGAATACAACACACACTTCGTTGTTTTATCACTATGACAACACCACCTGACAGTTACTATACGGGACAGAAAGTAGGGCAACGTTATTTTCCTTCAGTTTATCTTTCGGTAACTAGGCTAGGCTTCTTATCATGTGGTGGACACGATGGTCAGAAGTCCTATTAACACACTAATGTACTGCATCAGGTCAACTGAGGTTATTTAAATACGAAGAATATTTCAAACATGTTTATGTACCATGGAAGCTGTTTTTACGTATCCTTTCATGGCAGTACTGGTTATTCTAGTACTTTTGCAGACGATAGTTAGTACAGTAAAGACCTAACCATACGACGACGACTTTCTAAACAACAGCAATATTGGGTAGTTACATAAAAGAAGTATCGTGTCCTTTTCCGAAAATTTTTGAACTTACTCATTACTATTTATATTTATTTGTAGTTAAAATACGTATAATTTTAATGTAGCCGTTAAACACATGTATGGTTAATTCCGCTGTTCCATCACATCTTCATTTCAAGAACACAATGACTAGCATTGTATATATCAAGTAAAGCTGCACGAGCGACTTGCTTTTGCCTACGTCAGAGCTCCGGCGGCAGTAAGGCTAGGGCGTTACAGGTTAAATTATATTCCTAAATATCTCAGTCACTTTCAAACCTACATATATGCCACCACTGACTTTTTTGTTCAGTATGATACGGTCCACACTGCTACGGAATATTTTAGCAAGTTATATCAATACCCTGAAAACTATGAGCAAATAAGTGTTTTCTTCCCGATTAAACACTCGAAATCTTGCATTCATAAAATTCTTTTCACATTTTCGTTTACGTCGCAGTATTCTCCTCTTATCAATGCAGAAAATGGTTTTCATCCGAAAGCGATATCTCAAAGGGTGACAGAGTTACACGGAATTTAGTTTAACATGTAAAACCCTATCCTTGCTCCGCCTTAACGGAATATTTTTGAAAATTTTCAGCATTCTCTTCTTCTACCCGTCGTATTACTTTATGCACTTGTAAAAGTTACTGCTTTCGTTGACCAACGAACCCTCGAGCCTATATAAAATATCTGTAGACTAAATATACATATTTCTATAATCCCGTACCATAATGCGTACAAAACTAGGCTGCAGAAAAAAAATAATTTGAGGAAGTCGAAATTGAGAACTGCACTTTCAGGAAACGCCCCCCCCCCCCAAATTCTAATTTACAATACGTAATTTTATTGAAACATACTATGGGAGTCGAGCCCGGTTCACCTAGGTGGGAGGCGAATGCTCTATACACTGCGCCACCCGCGGCCCCTCGAACACTAGGCATGCAATTTGAAGTCTTGTAACAGTGATAAGTTCTGTAATAAATATATGCCTAGTTTCATTCCTACCTTGTCAAAAATTCCCTCCCGAAGTGTCCCTATTGTTTGCTTCAGCTTTTTTTTTTTTTACCAAGAGTTTGTACATGTTTTATGCCTGCGTAGAAAGCAATCGAATTTTTATGACTTAGTTTTACATAAGTATACTGTTTTCAAAACTACTCCGAAGGAAATAAAGCTCAAAAATCCTGTAACTCCTCCTCTAAAGCATACGCCATAATGAATTACAATACGTAAATGTAAAGATACGTGATTGTATGCCTTATTTGGCCGTTTAACTTCTTAAACTCGTTTTGTATATGCAGATTATAGCAAAATGGCGGCAGGAAAGTATATATGTGAAGATTTGGAGGTTACGTACGTATGCAACGAGTGTTGAAAATTGTAAATTTTAAAGTTAGGTCCAGTTGGATTCCTAATGCTAGCCGACTTCTGTCTGTGAAATTTTAAAATGCATGGCGAATGTATAATGTTATATTTACGGACGACGAAAACGAAAATATTTCAAAGCGACCACGATGGATACGTGAGACACGTAATATCTGGATGACGGCGGTGTTTATTTTGCGACACATTTTCAAGCAACAAAAACGCCTACACATAATGTTTTAGGCCAGATAGAGTTAAAGCCTTGTGTTGTTGAAATATTTGTTTTTGTCCGATAAATTTTGTTTTGTAGTGTTGGTGTATAACCTAGATACCGTTTTTTAACATTTATGGCTAATTTTGTTGTTGCTGAAAGTTTCTGTATTTTAATAAAATAAAGCGTAGAGAGAAAGAAGCCACGTTTTATCCCTACAGTAATAATAAGAACAAAGAAATAAAGCTTATGGTGTCAACCAGTGTTACCCTTGTAAGGAAAGGCAATATTTATTTCTCATAGCCTTGTGCATTAGCGTACAATCAGTATCGTTAGATACGTATCATTAAAAACTTGGCGTATTTTACAATAGTAAATTTTGGTGGTCGAATAGGTAATCGATACTATTTTTTCGCATTATGAATAATCCTCAGTGTAATTTGTTTCATACACACAATCCAAACAGAGTACTGCATTTCCTTTTCAAATTGCGAATTTTAAAATATAAATAATTATTTTATATTGTTCCATGTTTACACTGTATTTACGGTACTTACAACCGAGTCAAACGAAACAGTGGTGAAACTGACCCTAAATAAATGTCACAAGTACGTAGAAAATATATTTTTTTTATATAAAACATTGTCGGTTGACGTGAAAGTATTGTGTTGCTTACAAACACTGACAAGCGGGATTACTAAAAATCGCACATAATGCATTGCACAAAATATTGAACCTTCAGTATTACAACATAGTGTTATTAAAATCAAAATTAAAAACCATAGCTGTGGCTTCGGTTTGCTGTGACTAAATCTGATTTGGCCAAGTTAATTTAAAAAAACCTTTGGTTTTATTTGCTGATACTGTTTTGCTAGCATTTGCTTAAATTTTATTTTGTTTTGCTTTGTAGTAATTATATATATATATATATATATATATATATGCGTGTGTGTGTGTGTGTGTGTGTGTGTGTATATACACATGAGGATCGGAACAGGTTACTTACTTCAAAGGGCTTAGATTCCCTTTCTCAAGAAGTTAAACTGCAATAATATATGTAATGCACTGTCGAGTCAAATATGCATTCAAAACAACTGTTTGAAGTGGTTTTAGTCATATCCACAGTGGTCCTGCAATTAACCAGGTATTAACTACCCATAAACAGATGGTTGTGTCATCATGCGTCTTGACTTGGAGTTGTCTTGGACGCATATGCATCCATGTTACAACTAGGGTTGTTAGCCCTAGAGGTTGCCTCAAGATGGTTTTTTGTTTCTTTATACTACCTACGTTTATTTAAAATCTAAAAGTTATATAGTGAATATTCATTTTAAAATTAGAGCTCGATCGGCAATTTACAAAAACAGAGTTATAAAAAAATTAAATAAAAAGAAATAACCCGTAAATACGGCATCCTGTAACACGCAATTCTGGCACACTGAAGAGTGAACCGAAGGAGGGAAAAAAACTTGTCAATCGAATGAATGATTAATGACAGCGTGAATTAACACGCGATCCGGAAAGAAAGAAAAAAAAGATTGGAGTTCACTTCACAAAACCATCAATAAAGAGCCAAAACTACAATAGCACACTTGGAATGAAATCAATTGTTAAAATAATTATGATACGAGAAAAGTTATTGAATTAAAGACGTCAATTCACTCCAAGTCGAACGTTCACTTTAGATCAAAATAGCTCAATAACCAATGTATCTAGTCTAATAGTAATTTGAACACGATACTACGTAGTATGTGTAAAGAAAGTAAGCCAGCATTCACAGTTACTGTAAACGTAACACATTTCTAAAAGTAACGAACTTCAGCGCTTGGGCGTCGACGAGCATTATATACAGATGCTTATCTAGTTACTATAATGCTTCTACTTGAACGAATGAAACTGATAGTTATGTACCAATTTAGTTAGCGGTGTCGAGGAAAATCACTTCCTGAGATTATGTTGTGTAGGCAGTAGGACGATTAAAAAACAATAGCTACAAATGTTAAAAACTTAAAATCTTATAAAAAGCTTCAATATTTGGAATCCTGCTATTACCATGTCAGATCCGCTACTAAATCAACCACAATATACGCCTGGGGCCGGGCGGACGAGTGGTCAAACAGACCACTCCACCAAGGCGATCAGGGTGCGATACCCGGCGAGGTCGTCCGTCCTCGGATTTTCGCAAGTGGGAATCTTGCCGGCCGAAGTCACTAGTCAGCGAGTTTCCTCAGGAATATTCAGTTTCCCCCGCCCTTCCAATCCGGCGCTTCTCCATTATAAGGCCTCATCTCATTTCATCCTTCGGAGCAAGCATGTGTTTCGGACGCCCAGTACGTTTGGCTCTCACGCTCCCTCATTATACGATATTATTATCTACTCTACATTTCAATAAATATTAGCGACAAAAACAGCATTAGTGTTCTGAATCGCTTACGCAAGCATTGCTGCAGCAAGAATCGTCGTTGCAATTGACAGAATTCCTCTGGGCTCTGGGATTATCACAAGCAATTGCGAATGTCCACAAACCAGATACTCAATAAGTTCCATTACAGCATAGTTTCAAAGAACTTATGAGAAAATAAACAAAAACTAAAAACCAGCCCAAATTAGTTGATTAATTATGGATTATATATATATATATATATATACATATATATATATAATTATATATATATATATGTTGACAACTGTTGATTCTGCCTTAGCCTTTTTTTCTCATGCATAATCCTATGTTATTGTGTGTTTTCAACGACTTAGCAACACTCGCTCGCAATGACGTACGTCCAGAATAATGGCTCAGTTTACCGGTGAAAGTGCATCGTGGATGTGAACCCACCCAGCATGTCTGGAGAGAGCGGACCGAGAGGTCGACAAGGCGTGAGAAGCGACGTGCAAAGGTCAGGGGATCGCGTCTAGATAGCATCGAGCACTGTCTTCCTCAATACAGTTCTGAAAGGCTGCTGTTGTCTTTTATATGCCTTTCAAGCAGTTAGCATTTGCCACAAGTACTGTATTATTTTTATCAACGACACTACACTTTTACTCAGTGGCGGTTCGTGGGATGTTGCCAGGTGGGACTGCAGATAGTCGGAACTATACACTCTTGATGAACGCACCGTAGACCAATGACCATGAAATATTTGCCGGCTACTAGATATTTTGTGACCACTCAGTAGTAAGGGGCACCTGCACATCAGCGTGTCAGTGGCTGTAGAGTCAACCAGCACACAACCCTGTACAGCTCTTGGCAACTGCAGCCCTACCTGCCAACAACCCACGAGCCGCCACTGCTTTTTACTGTAAAACAGTAACGTCAGCGAATTTAAAAACAGAGGAGGGTGGAGGTGGAACTTTACAAGGTCTAACGAAATTCTACTATCCACAAAAATGGTTCTGCTCCTTGCAAAATACAGGCTGCCCCCAAAACGCCTCGTACAAATAGTGTTAGAATTCGCAAAGATTGTGTTTATTTTATATAAAAATGACCTACGTAATGGTACAGCCGAGACTATAAAGGTTGAAAAACGACAATATTCCATAAAGCGTTACTACGAAAATGATATATCCCAAGTTTTTTTTACCCGCATGTATATTTTGGGCTTTCCTTCTGGAACTAAATCTATCTGTATTATTGTTAATCAAACTAGAAATGTACTACACCATAGTCGAGTCATTGGTCGACATTTTCTAGAATGATAAGCCCACGCATGGACAACTGCGTTGGTCAGATAACTTTTTTCGAGTCACTTTTGTCTCTATCTTGTTTCATTCCGGTACGCCTGTCACTTTGTTTACTTCCACTCTTTTACAAATCGACACGTAAGACGAGTCACAATTTGTTCTTGGGACACACACAATTTGCATAACTTTACAAACCAAGAGTACGGTAAGTGTTGCTGACTGACAACAAAAACATAATAAGCGGCAGGGCCACCTACGAGTATTACTCTAGTAATGTGCAGTGACTGAAGTTGATGCCTTTAACGTCGGCACTTCACAAATAATAGACATTTATCTCGTCACGTCGAATATAACACTGTATGATTGCATCGAAGGCGTTGGGATTTATGCAATACGACTTCATTTGCGATCACAACCACTGCCGAAATATATTGTTTCATGCATAGACTAATTTAAAGGACAAAATTCATAATAAAGCTTTTTAACATTTGATTTTTTACGGAATACTAAGTACGATACATCCAATTTTACGTATAAAATCGTTTTTGAAAGTGGAATCCAATGTAAAAGAAAAATTCTCTGGTGCATGAAGGAGACTGCGATAACGATGCTGAACATTTCATTCTACAGTCACGACAATTTGATAACAAATGTTGCCAAGTACATGGGAGCATTTCATAAATGTTACATTGAAATGACACTAACATAAATTCATAAATTTTGTGAAGCCAACTGAATTCATAGAGAAGTGCAGGAGAAAATAGTTACAAAAAATCGGAAACGGACAACAAGTACACATCTTGATAATCGAGACAAAGAATCACTTTTCCGGAACGATTAAATTTTTAGCAATAATATCATCGTTTAGTATTAGACAAATACTCAGCCAAGGTGGACACACACAAAGCAGTTCCCCATTAACTGAAATGAAACACTGGTGAGATGCTTCCGTTGCGGTGTAAGTGATCACGTGATCGTATTCCCGAGCCGTGCAAGGTTGTCAGCTCTGCACTGAGAAACACGACCAGTCACATCCAGAGATTAGGTCACGACGTATCAACCTTGGGAAAACAGATCTCCTCGGTAGGAGTACTAAATTGGTGTCTGCTCGAGTAACATGGCTTATTTACTGAACAAGTTTCGTAATCCAACTATCCAGTCTCCAAGCAACAAGAGTATATGTCCACTCGGTCCCATTCACGAAGGATAGGGCACCGTATTTTGCAATTCTAATGACTGTCCAAGATGCCATTATGAATAAACGGCACAAATATGTACAACATCCTTGCAGGAGAAAGAGACTTAATATTAAAAACTTAAATTTTATTTTTATTTGTTATAGTCTCAAGTATAAACGCAGACCCGGACATATTGCCCAAGGAATTTGAGAAAATAACATACAGTTGTTACTTTTATATTTCATTTATGAAATTTACGTTAACGTTATGCCACTTACAAGCATACATGGAGGAAACAGACTAGACAAATGTCAATAAAAAAACTGACAGCCTATTTTCCGTGTCATGGATCTTCAATGTGTGCGATTTCGGCCTTTAGTTGTCTACTTGCAAATGCCAAATTTGTCTAGGCATAAGTTTCCCATTGAGTACAGATGAAATTTTGTAGGTTGTGGTTGGTTTATACGCGTGCCATGAGGGACAGGGTCTACGTTACTACGCGCGCATACTTGTAATAACTGCAGACGCATCAACGCGCCCGCACTTACTTATCTGCCTGTTCCATTACAACCAGTCTTATACTGGCAGTCCACCACAAGCATTTCAGTTTTTTGCCTTTGTGCGCCTTGAAAAATTAAATGCTGTCTGTCGTCATGGGCTGTTATTTGTGTAGTGGCAAATATCACACCCCCGCAAATCTCGACACAAATTATTGCACGAAACTGTACGATACTGATATAAGTGTTAAGTACGAACATTATCATACTATTATCATTACAGTGCTAACGCTGTTAAAAATTAAAATTAATTTTCTCATAAATTATGTACTTTCTGTTGCAATATTCTTGTTCTGGCCTGCGATAATTTACTCTAGATTGGAAATAAAGATGTGGCACAAAGATACCGAAAATGCTGTACTGTCGCACAGAGTATTTCAGCACTAAACGTTAAACTTTGTTGCAAGCAAAATTAAACAAAACTGTCCTTTTGAGATTTTCAGCTTCGAAAATTGTATGGTACATTCCAAAATGCCACTCCGATGTTTGTATATTTTTCAACAATATTAATATGTCAAATGTAAATAATTATAGCATTAGAATTAAGGGTGATGGCTACCTCAGAATATAGCTGCCACTAAGGATAGAGATTTACATAAGCCTATGATAGGCTTAATACCCGTGGAACCTACATATATGCCGCAACTGACTTTTTTGCTTATCTTGGCGCAACCCACGTTGCTATAGGATATTTTAGGATTTTTTTTTTCAATACCCGGAAAACTATGAACCAATAAGTACTTCCATTCCCAAGAAACACTCTAAAACACATACTTATTTTTTATTCCTGCATGAAGCCGCGGTTGGCGCAATGGCATTCCTGCTAAGGCGATCTTGGTTCGATTCTCCATACATCATGTCCCCCCTCACCACTCAACTGCGCCAAATACCTAGATATTAAGTGATGACCAAATTCACTTCACTTTGTTCTACTTCTAAATGCATAATGTTTTTTGTCAAAAGCGATATCATAAAAGGTGACTAAGCCTCACATAACACAATTTAACATATATGTATATCTATATCCTTGCTCGCGCCACGACTCCGAGGTAGGCAGCGGCCTTAAAATCTCGCGGGACATGCCCAAAGTTTCATTTATACCGTATATTAATTACACAGCATTTAATGTGTGTATTTGAGAATCACGTAATGAGGAATACCAAGTAAAGGCATTCCTTATGCTAGCGATGCACAGATATTGTCAGATGTCCTCTGTCACACGGGCAGTATGATTCCAAAGGCGGCTGACGAAGCACGAAGGTCGCTCTAGCTCTAACAGGCATCAGAGTTCTGTGGCTGAAGTGTGAAGCGCTCTACGTTATCATTATCTGCGAGTGTAGCACTACACCGACAGCCAAGACGGGATGACGGAGCGCCGACACGTGCTACCAATGAACATTCACAACACATCACTCACCAAGAGGCTACGTGACTGGCACCATATTATTCGCAGCTCGTTCCTACCCTCGTGTCAAGTATGCTCGCTGATATATCTAGTTTGCCGCCGTGACCGAGGTAGAAATAATTACAATCTGCGTCACACCCACAAAGTGATTACATTAATTAAGCATCGTCCCAGTAACCTCGAACGAACTTTAGATCAATATTTCTGTACCAAGGACAGTCCAAGGCTGTCCAACAGGTGACCCGTGAGCAGTATTTTTACTTGTCAAAAACAAGAAAAATGAAAATAACCGCCATTAAATTATCACACATTGCTTCGCTAATTTTTTGGTGTGTGTGTGTACTTGGTGGATCGGTGAAATATTGTTAACCTGTTATTATCAAATGTATAGTTATTTTTCGGTTCATATTTTAAAATAACCACGTTGTTAGTTGGCCATTATTATGTTTAGCAGCTGGGGGTGACTTATGTCACTTCAAATATTTGTTCTGTGGTAGTATAGTAAAAAAAATTAAAATTGAAGCGGACAGTTCAGTTACTTATTTCTCACTCAAAAAACTACCCAATGCAGAATCTATAGCACAGTTACGATGATATGTATAACAGCACGAGGAATACGTTTATGATAAATGAAACCACAAGTGTTAAACAAATCAAAATTGTACATCCAATGAATGATATATGGTGACGCTATATTTGTCAAGTCTCTCAGCATACTTTGCCCACTTAATGTCTCGCAGAGGCAAGGTACCGGCAAGAATAATGCACGCCAGTTCAGAAACTTGGACGAAGCGTCATTTACACACCGCGCCAGCTTAGATGGCGAGTGGCAGCTGAGTGAAGGGCACATTCAAGGAATTCAAGCAGCAGGCCGCTGCAAAACACCCATTATAGCCTATAAATACCAGAATGAGATCGACCTATGTAAATTATCCATTCTAATTTAAAACGGTAGTAATATTATATTCAACACATTCCAGATCATTACCCGCCAACTTACATGGCGCGTGTTGTATATGATGTGATGTCCTTAGGCCTACTGTTTCCACACTTTTAAGCTTCGAAAGAGCAAAATAAGTTCACCCAGAATGACTTTTACTATTCTCGTCTAGATCTCTCTGTACATTTTGAACTTCTTGGTTTAACATTTTTCTACTGGCGCTTTTTAAAGAATATTTGCTGGGGCCGTCCCTCGCCCAAGAGAATATTACACTAAAACATTACACTACCGTCCTATATTTGGTGTTTAGTTAGTAAAAAAAAGTCATAAAAAACAAGCTCTCCCATAAAAACGTTTAAATAGCTGACAGGAAATGTTACCTGAGACTGTCGTATTTTTTTATGTTACTACATTTTGACTTCCATATACATTCTTTTTTATGGTCACGTTTTTGTTGTGTAACTGTGCAACACATATTGAACGTTTCTGAACGGCTCAGATGACGAGCGACTGAGAGGAATAGAAATGCTAGCTGTCAAAGAGTCGAAGATGTATGTATTGAAAGGGTACGTAAAGAGTGCAACTCTGCCTACAAGGTCAAGATACTGTGTGCGGACGTGCGGGTTGCCAAACATGAAGTTTACGACTTCCTGCGAGCAATGTTTGCGACAAAATTACCTGAGCTTTCACGCCTTGTGTAACAAGGGGCCTTGAAAGTCGCCACCTCAAAGTTCACACACAGCAAGCCTTGAACAAGGCAGATGTTATCCTGAGTTACCTCGTCAGTAGGGTTGGCAGACAATGATGAAGTGAACGACTTGAGTACTACTCTTGAGTACTACTCTAAAAAAAAAAAAAAAATATCAACATTTTCATAAACATATTGCGAAAACCTTAACATTTGTCACTATCTTGCTGGATGTTTTGAAGAGGACATATTTTTCTAATGTGTCACCGCCACATGGTTACTTCCGATTAAAAATTACGTCACACATCTCATACGGTTTACTTTACCAGTAGGAACAGGAAAACATAATGTTGGTTCGATAGGAAAAAAAACTAATCTCTGATATTACGTGTCACCATATGCTCATGCAGGGTTTATCATCATCATCATCATCATCATCATCATCATCATCATCATCATCATCATCAACAACAACAACACCATCACCAGCATCAACATCAACAGCAAGCCCAAAATGAGAATATTTTCTTCGTGTAGCCATCGTTAACAGGAAGAATCTTAATCAGAAAGCTTATTAGTCAGGGTTGAAGAAGTTTAATCACGAAATAACTGTATATTTATTTAGTCCATGCACCACTGAGCCTATACTGTAACGTAACGTAAATATTACTGCCAAGACGTTATGTTTGCAAATTCGGACTTATTTTCTAATAATTTATAATACGAGAAATATTCAAGACTCCAATATGACTGGCAAAAGGCGAGCGTTTGTGTTCTTGTTTATGAATTTATCTTGCCGAGAGCAAACAAACTCTGCGTTCATCAGTAAGCATGCACCGACTTTAGTGAACATTACAGGCATCATAGTTGTCTTGTTTGTGGTTACGCCACAAATATCGCGTGCACTCTCGCCTAACATGTGGTAAAAACTGTTTTTTTTATCATGCATGAATCCTAACAAATCGCCACCACAAATAACTTTAAACTAGCAATTAAATTTCAGTATGAAGTCAAATATTTTGCTGGACTATCGATTACGTTTTATTTTCAGACCACAAGAAAAATATCACGGCAGTTATATTTCGAAAGCAGAAACCTGAGTGACGAGAGAACGAATCAACAGGATTGTCGACGAGCTAGTCATCAATCTTGTACTGACAACAGGAATGTGAGTGCAAAAAAGGATAAAAAGGTGACGGGTCTCTCGTAATTCAATGATAACTTTGTGATGTCATCGAGGAGTGGCGTGTGACATGACAGCATCGACGGATAAGGCCGGGAGTCAGACTTCCTAACTGTCGGCCAAAGAACCAACTGGGGACCTGGCGTTGCTAAATAGTTGAATACTTACAGCCAGCGTATGACTAAATACTTTGCAATACAGCAACAACAGTTTCTTCAACTGTCAGGGATTACTGAGAAAAAAACATATCAAACTTCAATTGAAAGAAAACCAACTAAGTCACTGAGATATAAATAAATTTAGGTAAAATAATTTATGAAAAAGACAGGAAGTATTTGAAAAACACGTAACTAAAATTTAATTAAGTCTTACTTTCTTACGACTATTCAAAACTGGATTCACAACCACCACTTAGTGTACGTACGTAGGCTGACTAACTCTGTCACGTACGTATACGTACGCTACGTCATGATGCGAATGCTTGCATGCATACTCAGTGTTTATTCTTTTACACGTATACATACGTACGTACTTACGCTAAGTGTTGGATGTGAATCCAGGTTATCTTGCATAAATCAACTATCAATTACCAGGCAGGACTGAAGTTCGCAACTTAAAACTATGTTCGATACGCATACGTTAAATCACTACCTACACCATCGAACGTTAACAAGCACACCCAATAAAAAATCAACACAGATGTTACAACATTACAATTATGCAACCACATGGTTAACTGACCCGATTTAGTACACCAAGACGCTTACCAAAGTGACGTCGTATTTGGTACAAAGTTTTCGTATGCAACGAACCTTTGCAAACACGAAATAATCTACAGTGTCTCTGTTTAAACGCATTAAACATAAAACATTCCTGAATTTCTTAATTGCTGATTGGACCACATTAGCCATTACAGCATCAAAAGCTGTTTCCATTTGACGACTTGCCGATGTATTCGTAAAATCCTTTTGTTATTATACGCCGCACGACAAACCCTCTACTAACATAAATCATAGCTATAAATTAATATTTTAAAAATTACCTTACATACATTTTTATTTCCACAGCATATATACAGACAGTTTACATTTCGTCTTTATGTGGCATCAAAACCGTACAATTTAATATTCGCTCGTACAATAACAGTAACATGTCGTAAAGAGCAGTTTTGAACCTTGTAAGTATTCCCCTAAGAATGGTAGAACCACGAGGAGTGGTTTACTTCAGTTTCTGCAGGCAATTTAGTAATGGGTGCGGTTCTTTTACACAGGACGTACTATAATATCCGCCCGTATAGGGCGGGACCGTTATTAGTCTTCGCCTAATACTTTATGAACTCAAGATAACGATCTTCTTCTCGTCCATCATCCATTATGTCTATAAAAAGCCGTGAAACACCTTGTTCCAGAATATCATAAAAAGTGAAATACATGTGTCCTGTACAGCTCGCTGAGAACGCAGAGCAGAACATAAACGAATAAAGAGAAACTAGTGAAGGGTTACCAAGAGGTTTGGCTGCTGTGTGACTGGCGCGTGTGATTCACACGTGAGAGTTCGATCCTATAAGGGCTTACATGAGCGATGTATTTTTCCCCGCTGGTTCTCGTCACTAGCACACGCCGGTGTTATTCACATTGCGCATCACAATCTGGTCGAGTTCCAAATGGCAACACTAGGAAATTAAATTGTCTTGTGGCCGGATTCATTTATTACGAAATTGTGCATTTGGTAGTTTAGTACTTACTGGCACACATTTACACTATACTTATTGTCAGAAGACATTCATTACTTGGAATTTATCTTAAGTAATTTTTTATTCAATGTTGCTACATGGGGCAAAAATATTTTTTTTTTCGTCACGTCACCACACGTGTCTGAAGGCACCCGACTGTCTTGGATTTGTTTAAAAATTGCTCTAATTTTGTTTCCGATTAATTGGTGTACATTTGGTCTCGATAAGGTCTAGAATATGACTTGGTGTACAGTTTTGACATAACATTCTTTCATAAATTTAGCTTGTATAACTACATAAAAAAATCAATTCATTAATTTGGCATGTAAAATCGCAAACACTGAAGCATTTAATTAATTTGGCGTGTTTAATTGCAGATGCTGAATTTGCAAAATTTTATGTTTCTGCAATCCCACACGCCAAATTGATCAAATGCATGGTAATATAACGCCTTAAGTAATCACGGAACGGGGGGAACAAGAAATCCCCGAGAAAACCTTGCGACCAACGGCATCGTTAGGCAATAATTCCAACGTACGAAAATTCGGGTCGACCCCGTCGGACAGATTAATATCAAGGCATTTCGATAAGAAGATAGACGGTACGACTGTAATTTGTCACCTTCACTAGCTGTCAACACTGTCAAAGATTTCACAGTTTCAAGCTCACATTGTTAACAACTCGAAATATTCAATGATACTGGTTTTCTTAACTAAAAACAATTTTTTTCTCAGAAGCGTAAAAGCTAATTCCTACCACATTCACAAAAGCACCTTTATCGCAGTCCGACAAACTTCCACACAACCAGAGAGTAACATTTTTGTGATATATCTATTGACTCTGACAGTCGATAGATATTACACAAAAATGTTACAATAGGCCGTTCAAGATTAAACGAGCCCCACTACATGAAGTTTTTTTTTTCTTCAGCCGTTTTGCAGCAATCTTTACTATTTCTAATATGAAAACTTTCATGTAACTAACAACCAGTGTAAACGTTTCAACACTCTCAAAAGTTAACATATATTGGCCCAATAAAACATATTTTTAGTTAATTACAAGTTCTGCTGACTGCTCAGTTTATAACAAACAGCCTATAATACATACTGTATAAATGAAATTCGCATTTCTTTGCCGCAAACACCGATTCGATATGCAACTAGTCTCTGAAAAGATATTAGCAATTTAATTACTTTTAGAGACGAGAATATACTTTTTTTTTCTTCTAGCGATTCACAGGCAAAACATCACTATTGACAATTAACTAGAGTGATATATAATTGAGCCTATACATGACATGTTACTACCGATATATACTTTAAAAATTCGGTCGCACATGCACTTTTAAGGCTCGGTTTCAGTCGCCATATTCGAGCCTTGGTGGCAGTGTTTGTGTGAGTAAGGCACGGCGACAAGGGCGATGTTGACCGACTCATCTGGTGCGGTATCACCTCTGCCGCAAGACAGTGGAACAGCGTGCAGTGGTATCGTAGAACACTCGCCTGACTGACACTTTTAATGGTGACCTCATATTTTTATTGGTGAAATGTTTTAAGGAAAGTCCATTGCATGGTTCTACAGCAGCATCACACGAAACCCGTAAGCAGTTTTTCAGATATAGCAGGTTGCAAATGCTGTTTTTTTTTTTGCCACTTTGAGGGGATCCAAAATGATTTTTCTAATTGACGTAATGCTTTGAAACAAGCCCTTCCTTCATCGTTTGATTGTTTCTCCATACATTGATACAATGGGAACAAGTGGAATATTTACTTCCACAGTGCATTGCCGCAGAAACGAATTTCATACATATTATTTTCCCAACTGTTGTTTATTATGCGCAACATGTAGTTATTTCTTCGCCTGCGAGTTGTTAATAGCCAACAAGGGCTGGTTATCTTTTTTTACGTTATCATCTTTGTTATTTCCGGAGAATTGAAGAATGAGTAGAATAACCTAAACAGAACTGTTAAGAAAACTGACGTTATTACGTTGACATGAAAACAATAAACAAAACTTATATTTGGTAAGTCTTGGGAAGAATGAGGAAAATGTATCGTACCCTAAAGTGTGTGTATTGACAATGTGCAGTCCGCAGTCTAGCAGTCAGCAGTCGGAGACAAGAGGTTTGTTCGCGTGGTCTGCCAGTTTTACCAGCCGAGGGCAAGTGCCATTTTTCGCTCGCAGCGAAATGGCAGGACGGGCAGTTGCTAGTGGCTGTGACCACTCGAACGATATCTGGCAGTAAACAAGCATGTTGTTGTTTTGAAAAACACCCGCGAAGGTTTGTTTTGAAAGTTTAGCATTGAAGTCTCAATTTGGCTTCCCGACGTATTTTTTTAATTACGTTAATAAATAGAAATACTTTCGTTTAGGCCTAAAGAATGGAAAACCAGAGATCGTAGGACTTTCCACGTAAACTAATATCGTCGGAGACGAAAGAATTTCATACGCATAGCGGAAAAATTCGTTTTAATGGGCCTTGCGATTTATTTAGCATGCGTTCATTACACAGGGCGAATTTGACACAATGTACGAAGTTATGATGTATACATTAAAATTGTCTTTGTAAATTTTTGTGGGAATGTTCAAACTAATTTAGTTTCACAGTAAGCTACATAGTCAGTCAATTCAGTTGGGTAGGACAACTTTGCTGCTGACGAACATTCGACGCTGGCTAATTTTTTCGTATAATATAACGTAACATCTTGTTAACTGCAAGTTATTTAATTTTTGTCGGCTTGTTTGCTTATACGAGCACAATTTTTAAAATTTGTGCTACTAAAGGTTAATATAATGGTTCATATAATGTTCGTGGCATGATAGTACCTCATAATTTGTAGCGCCCTTTCCCTCGGGATTTTTAATGTCACTGCCTCCACCTTTTTTTAGTGGTCTTACCCTACAATTTTCTGTCCACCTACCAAACATATTTCTGTCCATCTGCTCCAAGGTTTTTAATGTCAATACCCAACATTTAGTAGTTCTATCCTACAACTTTATGTTCACCTACCCTACATATTTCTGTAGGTCTACCTCTGCTCTAAGATTTTAATGACCTTGCCCCACATTTTTGGTGGTCCTACCCTACATATTTCTGCACCCCTACTCCATGATTTTAAATGTCCCTACTTAACATTTTTTAGTGGTCCTACCCTACAACTTTCTGTTCTCCTACCCTACATATTATTGTACCTCTGTTCCAAGATTTTTAATGTCCCTGCCCATTTTTAGTTATCCTACCCGATATATTTCTGCACCCCTGCTTCAAGATCTTTAATGTCCCTATCCAACATTTTTAGTGGTCCTACCCTACAACTTTCTGTTCTCCTACTCTACACATTTCTGTATCTCTGTGCCAAGATTTTAATGACCTTGCCCCATATTTTAGTGGTCCTACCCTACATATTTCTGTACCTCTGCCCCATATTTTTGTGTTCCTATCCTACAATTTTCTGTTCCCCTTCCTTATATACTTATATATCCCTGATCCAAGATTTTATAAGTCCCTGCCTAACATGTATAGTGTTCCTATCCTACAATGTTGTGTGTCCCTACCCTGCAAATTTCTGTACCTCTGCCTCCTAAAATGAAGTCGTAACTATAAAATACTCTTTGAGGAAAGTGTAAAACAACAATTTGAGCTAGGCCTACCACAAAATTGTTAAAATTATGAATTCTTGTATCCTATATATATGCCTTTCTGCACTCTTGTACTGATGACATGTTCGTACTTAGTAGGCCTATTCTGCAACATATTGTGGGGTACTGGTAACCTAAAACTTGACTTGTTAAAGAACTAGTTTTGTTAATAATCTCCATATAATACGAAATTTACATTTTACGATTTTACTGTCAAATTCCCATACTGATGTATTTCAAGATTTCTTCACTAAATGCCTGGGAAAGGCATTTAATGTGTAAAACAACTCGTAGACGAAATCGTAACACATTATACAATAGGTATCACATAACGTAATCTTGGATTTATTCAAACAATGACAGTAAAAATATAAATGTAGGTTTGATGCACATTTACCTTCAGGTTAAAATCGTCACTATTTACATTTTTACAAAATAACTACGAGTACACTGCAACATTATCTGGCTTTGTTCGTGACTACCGTGATTTTAATTAATTCGGAAAACAAAATAATTTGCACAGTTCTTCTGTTACTGGATTATTACAGCAAGGACAAATATTGTATCACTGTTTAGCACGGGACGAGAGAGTTTGTTTTGAATAAGCATCGTCATGTGACGTCACACGTGACGTTTTTTTATTGCTGCCAGTTCTGCCCTTACTCGCCGAGCATGGGCAGAAATGGCAGTCATTTCTGGCAAAACTGGCATCTACTAGTCCCACCCGAACAGCATACCAAAAAAATACTTCCGGTAAAACGAACGCCTTCTGGCAGAAAACTAGCAGAACTGGCACAAAACTGGCAGACTGGCAGACCACGCGAACAAACCTAAGTATTCAAGAGTGGACACGGCCATGTTAACCGACGAGCCACTAAAAAATGGGCATCATTCACCGGCAACTTCGAAAACAAAAACTTATAGTTTACAGGTTGGCAACAAAATACGTTATCTAACCTCCTGTTCAAATTTTTTGGGAAAGTACAACATTTGTAAGCCCGTTCTGGACGTGAATGAACAGAATCACAATTTATAATGTAGAACAAGGGCACCTCTTGATCTTCCCCATTACAAAATTTAACTAGAATTATTACAGAAACACAAAAACAATTTATAATTCGTAGCCATCACGAGCAGTCCGAGCTGTCACGAGGTCGCGAGACTCATGGTAGACAACTTAACCGAAAAGTTATTGTAATTGACAATGTGAATTACTATAAATAAATAAAAATATAATATATATGCAATAAATGATTGACACACTAGTATCATTAACCACCAAACATTGTCTTTATATTACACATAATGTTTATTTTGTAATGTTGTCGGTGCATGATGCCCTTCAAATTAGTGGCCCTAGCCGCCCTATTCTGTGTCCACCCCCTCGGAGATGGCGAACTTTATCTCTGACTGCAGGACTGCCGACTGCCGAAAAATTACAACCAATCAGGCGTTACTCTCGTAATCACGTGATGTAAACAAATATTGTTTTAAGAGATTTTATATGGTTCTACAAGCAAATTAAGCAATTTTACAAATTTCAAAACTATATGTTCAAAACATGGCCGATTATTAAATAGCAGTTTTTAAAAATAATACAAAAACATAATGACTGCTGAACTGCACACTGTGAATTGCATTCGACTGCCGACTGCGCATTGTGAATCAGGCTTTATGTGTAGGATTTTCTGTAGAAAATTTACTACGAAAATAACAGCAACATAACAATATTCTTGAACTCGTCGGTTGACATTCATAAAGAATTACGAAAAAAAATACCATAATGGTTTGGCACTCATTTTCGAGGCAGGAAATGTATTTTAACAGTGATATTAATTTTCTTTAAAACAATTATTTGGTTACATGGTGTCGTGTGCTTTGATACAATTCTTCCAGCAACCCTGGTGAGAGCGCAGCGTACTAATACCCTGTGGTCGACTTTCTTGTTAAGCTTCTCAAATCCCCCTATAGAGAGCAGGCCGAGTTCTTTCTGCACGCAACAACGGAACCTACTTCAGCCTGATGCGTAGATTACTCCTCCAACATCACAGCTGCGCTGGTCACGAACCTCAACCTGCTAAGGGGAGTCGCTAACAGTGCATGCATCACCGCAAAAATTAATGCCCCTAGATCGTATCACCGGTCAATATCACACAGCAAGACTGACTCTCTTCAACAATCAGAAGCAGTGTTGCGCAATTATAAAGAGTTCATACCGTGGTGTCATTATACTTATAACACATTAAATTGCCCGGTGACGTGCAATAAGAAAGCGAATTACATATGTGTTCAGTCTAATACAGCATGTGTGACGTCTGGTACAGTCACATTATGTGGCAAACAAAGCTTCATCCTGAAAATGAAATAAAAATTGTCTAAATGGCAACATATTCATCAAGCTTTAAACACCGTATATCAGTTTAAAACTATTTTTTGCAAGCCGCTCACAAATTAAACAACGGAAGTTTCAGCGTATTTTGCGCTGACCAAAATCCCCTCACTTCTGGGTGTAAATAAGGCCTGATTCACAATGCGCAGCCAGCAGTCGACTGCCGACAGCCGACTGCTGGCAGTTGGCAGTCGGCAGTCGAATACAATTCACAATGTGCAGTCCAGCAGTCATTATATTTTTTGCCTTATTTTCAAAAACTGCTATTTAGTAATCGGTCATGTTTTGAACATATTGTTTTTAAATTTGTAAAATTGCTTATTTTGCTTTTAGAACTATATAAAATCTCTTTAAACAATATTTGTTCACATCACGTGATTACGAGAGAAACGCCTGAATGGTTGTAATTTTTCGGCAGTCGGCAGTCCAGCAGTCAGAGATAAAGTTCGCCATCTCCGACTGCTGAACTGCGGACTGCTCAACTGCGGACTGCACATTGTGTGTACACACATCTTAATTAAGGTACATATTAATCTCTGACAGCCGACAGCGGCCTGCCGACTGCGCATTGTGAATCAGGCCTAACAAATGTAGTGAATATGTAACACTACGCATATGTTCTAACTACTATTAAGATTTAGTTGAATCAAAGTCTTGAATTTTGAAACCCTACCTTTAAAAAAATGAAATTTTATAAATATTATTTCGCTACAACACTGTAATGAGAATGTAATAATCTGAAGCGGAAGTATATTACGATGAAGTTGCTTTGTTGGCGTGCTTATTCTTCTGGTAGACAGCCATATCGTACATAAGCGCGTGCGTGAATTGCAAAGCAGAATCTTATACGTAAATAAATTTAACTATACGTCACGAGTGCATAAATATTTTTTTTCAGGATGCATTATATTCCTCAGTTTCCAATACGCCACGAAACAATTTTAAAATTACGTAAACATTATCTGGCAAAAAGGAAGCTCATATTCTCCAGAGAATAATGAGACAGTGTAACACAACTCGCTAGTGGTTCTATGCATAAAATAAAAGTGTCAGTCCAACAAGTCGCAAATGAAACAAAAAAAAAGTAACTACGTAACTAGATTTGAGTAACTAATCAGCAAACTAAGTAAAATAAACAATTTTCGACAAAGTGTCTCCAACCTAATTTTGCACACTTAAAAAACTTTCGAGCTATCCTGTGTACAATGTTTTTTTTTTATTATTATTAATTCGCTTATATTACGTTGAATTGCACAGACTGGATGTGTTAATTGTGTTAGGTTGTAAAACGTAAACCGAAAATTTATCAGTTTGTCCGGTAAGTGTACATAGTAGAATTAATGTTATCCTGAAAACAGCCTTTAGAGTTACAGTCATTCAAAAATAAAGTTAAGTGCTGTAAACTGCTTACTTTGCACCCCTTAGGTAATTTTGAACCATACAATTAATTTGAATTAATATGAACATTTCAAGACACCATTCGCTCTATTGCAAACTTTTTTTAAATAAAAAAAAGTAACCCCACTTTACGGTACCTGATATTAAGCAAGGAAACACTGAAAAGTGTTTAAATAATGAAAGCAACTACTGTCTGTTCGCGGTAAAATGAGCACTTTTGAAGACCGACTTGCCTAGAACAATCATTTAAAAATACATATTATCGCGGTTTCAGGCGTTAACATTCCAGTACATTACATTGTATACAACTCTACCGTTCCTAAGCCTGTCATGTTCACATTAAAAAGTGGCCGTAAATACAAATTGGGTGAAAGGAATAAAAGTAACTTGGGCTTCAAAAGTGGTCACTTTATCGTGAACCGTCTATTAGCAAGATTTCTTTACCACGAGCAATACTGAACAAAATAATTTATTTTCTTTACTGTAAAGAAAACGTCTTCTCCTTAACAACTCTGAAGGTACTTTATTTTAAAATAAATTTCTTGAAGTTTGCTCCAGTCGCTGTACTAAGAAAATACGGTCTTCATTGGTAGATAAAAAATGCTAACAGCCAACCGGCACAAGTGACCTTAAATAGAAATAACATAGCGTTAGCAACCACGTCTCAGCCGGGGCTAGAACAAGGAGTCATATTTCTGAAGTCGATCCATGTAGTTGTGTAAATATAGAATCATATGTAATAGTTTATGACAAGGCTGTGGGCGGCGGCGCGCTATAGACACGGCTCAGTATAAACACGTATAAACAGCTACTGAAAGCAATCATCACGAGCACTCACTTAGCAATACAGCTGGCAGCCTGTAATGACTGCAGTCAGCCGACAATCGCCTAGGGGCCTCGCTCGCGCCGCCAGTCAACACTTGACGACGTGAGGTCATGATCACAGGGCTGGCAATCGTCAAGGTGACACGCCAGCTACAGTTCGTTCGCAGTAGGTGTATCCTCACTGTAGCCTCTACGATAACCAAGCATCAGGCATAAGCGAAGTCACAGAACTACAAACCTGTAGTGACACAATTACTAAGTTTCCATACAGTTTTGAAAAAGAATTTGGTATTGAATTCCGACTAAGTACGATACCAGTCTACACGAAAACTTTTGATCCGACAAAAATCGATTTCAGCTCGCTGGTCAAATTTGCGAGTGGTAATGTTGGTACAATTGAAATTTATGTTTGTTGACATGAAAATAAATTCATACAACCATCTTTTCATTTTTCTTTGCTTCCACGTAAAGTAAATTGCTTAAGAAAATTAAGTGGAAACAAGAAAATTAGTCCCTCAAGCTTAGCCTTTCAATTGTGTGTCTTTGTTTACTTCCGATTCGTTTTCAATACGATCCGCATTTCCGTGGCATTTTACATCCTCCTCAGTCCGATACAATCCCAATTTTTGATGTAACGACCTTCACACTCAAATCGATGTCAATCTCGTCTCTGTGAGCGTTTTGAAAACGGCAAATGTTTTGAAACCGATTTCAAAAAGACACGGAAACGTAGTAAATAACTAAAAATCGGTAGGCGGGTGCTAAGCGCGCTGCCTACCTCAAAGTCCTGGCGAGTACTAGAACAGGAATTTACATGTCAAATTATATTCGGTGAACTAAATCACCTTTCACGATATCGCATTCGGACAAAACATTTTCGTAATGAGAAGAACGAATTATTGCTACCGGAATAAGAAAGTGAAATGTGGAGAAAAAACATTAAATGTTTTCGAGTTTTCATTGAAATAAAAATACACATATGCTAACAGTTTTCTTCGTATTTAATAAAAACCCTAGCAGATCCTACAGAACCGCGAGTTTGTCGCGAAACTTTTTTGTGCACCATTTCGTTTCAACGCCTTACGTACACATACATAGCTTTGCTTCATGGTAATTGGCAGCACGTGATTGTATAGGCACGTCTCTCATTTGACTGCACCGATCGAAATACGGTTATTGTGAAACCATACGTCTGTGATTTGCCAGTGGAACTCTAGGACTAGTGAGATTTGAATCAGCCAATCAATGACCAAGAAGCAGAGATGCAGATATGCATATAGGTAGCCTACTGAAACCAAATAGTGCACTCCTGCGTATAGTAATTTAAGCCAAGCGGAGATGACCACAAAAAGCATTGGCAGGATCCACATGTACTGAGACGCATCTAATTAAATTTAATATGCGATTCCTTGCTCCTTCTAGATCTGCCAGGTAGGCACCCCTCTCCCCATTTCCATCCTTCTCGTTGACAGTGAGTTCATTTAGTCGGTACCGATGACTTTAAAAGAGACAGAAAACAAGGAATTAGCCATGTCCTGAAGTGAAGAACCATCTCAGCATTCTCCTGGACTGATTTAAGAAAACAATGAAAAAGTGTAAGTTGGATGATCGGACCAGGAATCGAACACGCTCCTTCCCGAATGCGAGATCAAGTATTTTATTATCGCACCACCCTTGCTCATTGGCAATAAATAAAAAGGGGAAAACGCGATCAAAACAGTCAAATAACTAAAATCGCTAGTCGAAAATTCTTGTAACATTTTAGATGGGAATAATTAGCGGACTCACTGGCCTGCAAAGGCTAGCCTCCAAGATATGTCAATAAGACAAAAGTCCATTATAAAAGTGGCACGAATGTACAGTTGTTTTTTAATTCTAGCTTGTGCCCGAAACAAACCGCGAATATTTCAGGTCTCTGTGTAGTTTAATTTTTGTTAATTTGTTATAAAACAACTATACAACCGTTACAGAGATGTTATGACAACCTCCCAATGACCAGCTCGGCAACTCACCACGCTCAAACGACTCTTCTGAACCACATAGATAGTCAGAAATCATCCGCATATTCTACAATTCACTCATGAATACACAGGTGTACTACACCGGACGTTCAAAAAGTACCGTTCTAGTCTACTCCGAAGTAGCAGACGCATTCATCGGTTCAACCGTCCTAAAATTTCGGTGTATCACTTGATTGGCGAATACTGCGCGCGAGAACATCAAAAAATAAATTTACGTCCACAATCTCGTAAAAAAATAGTGAAATGTAAGTCGAAAGGCAGTCAAATTTCCATATTTACTGTCACAGAAAATTATTTGTTCTTAGAAATGTACTCATACTGCACAATTTTTTTTATATTTCAATTATAAATATAACATATTAAGAATATGTGCTGTATTACACAGCGTTCACTACGGATTAATTGTGTTAAATATACACTTCGAGCTAATTAAAGAATGTAAAATGTTTAATCAAAAGCGTCCACCTGATGTTCGAAGAATGCCTGTACATCGGTATTTCAACCCCTTGCACTTGTGGACCAAACAATGAACTTTCGAACATGTGACTTGTCTCTACTATTACTTGCCAACAACCACGCAGTATGGTAAGACTACTTGAATCATAGCTACAATAAGCAACAAGCACCAGATGAAACATACATTAGTTAACATGTTACTGGGCCTACAGAAAACTTGTTGGCCTCGGTAACGTCGCTGGATAGGATGCCACCTAAAACTGCGACAGGCTCTGGGTTAGAACGCAAGGCAAAGCGCCACTGGGTTGTTACTTTTGATACGGAAAGGGAAACAGGATATTCATGTTGGTCAAATACAAATAACAGGAGAGGGAAAGTTAAAGTTACGGCGGAGACAGTCAATTATTCGATTTTTGTTGTTTCTAGATTGTTATAACCACTGGCTTTTGACGAAAAGAATTTTTTAGTGTGCACCCAGGGGTGAATTTAAGGGGGGGGGGGAGCTTCTGGGCTGAAGACACAATCCCACGCTCCAAAAAAAATCGTGTTGAAAATAATGTAGCTTAAGTGTGTCCTGTGGCTTCAAGGAAACCTGAGTTTATTTCTATGATGATCCAAGTACATTTAATGTGTCCTACTTGTATGTATATTATTTTTAATGTTCTGTAACAGTAAACAACCACACTTTTGAGACGGCTGGTATTTTTTACAATTCATAAAATCACATAATCCCCCCCCCCTCCTCAAAAATATTTCTAAATCCACCACTGATGTGCACCGACTTGTTTCAATGCACGTACACATCTGTATCTCTGTTTCATTTGACTGTGTCAATCAGAATAATGTTACTGAGATACCAAACGCCATCTCTGATTTGCGGGTAGAATCCCTAGACATCGAGAGAACCTATCACGTCAGAAACGAGGATTTACGTACATTGAATTTGAAACGTACTTAAACTAAAAGTTTTTCTTTGGTTTATAAAGAATTAAAAAATGTAAGTATGTATTAATGTTAGAGGTATGAAGGTAATTTTTTTACTTAAGATATTTAAATTTTTATCTACTAACAGTTATTACAGAAAAAATAGATTTTTAATATATCCAGACGGAGGTCCTCTGCAGTTTCCACGTATATAAAGACAATCCTTCCCACACCTACCTACTTACAGTCACCGTGGCAGTGATAATAATCAAGTTAAAAATTAAATGCAAATAAACACCTTACATTTCAAAATTTAACTGATAATTTCGAGAAAAATCCGTGTTCTATTCCCGATGATTTTTGCATGTAGGGATCGTGTCGGACGATGCCGTTGGTCGGTGGGCTTTCTCGGGGATCTCCCGTTTCCCCCGCCCACACATTCCGGTGGTTCTTCATTGCAGGGCCTCATCTCAACCTACAGGTCAAGCAAATACGTACGGGCGACCTGTTGTAAGTCACTGGTAAACCTACGGCAACATACGCCGCGTTTCCCACATGCTAAAAATGCGGGACCTAACACACCGGGGACCGAACTCGGATTGCCTAGGTAGGAGGCGAGATGTCTGACCCTCGACTGCCGCGGCCCATGTACGATATTATTATTATTATTATTATTATTATTATTATTATTATTATTATTAAAAAATAAGCGTAACGTTGTGCAAGGAACTAAGAACACGTTTTCATAAATACAGAAAAAAGCAGCGTCATCATTTATTGTCCGTCTCTTTTCTTCCTCTTTACGTTCTAGCCTCTACGGCGCAAGCGCGAACTCAGTTATTGAATAGGTTATTTTGAGAGCAAGTCCGCGGTCACGAAGCTGCCCGAGCAGCGACGGTGGCGGGACACCCACGAAGAATGGACAGACTGCTCCGGTCCGCGCCAGTTGTAATTGAATGTCCGGGCACGTGCTAGGCGGGGCCTGCCTGCCGTGTCGAGCGCCGGCTATTAACAGTAAAAAAAGCAGTTGGCACAGCCTTGAGCCGAATATACGCGAGCGATGATAACAGCCAGCGTCACGTGATGTCACCGGCGGGAATGCGGGTGTTTGCTCAACAGCCCTGCTGCTGGCGTCCGACCAGACAAGGCTTCCCCGACCACAGCTCCGCGCCTGCGCGCTATCTGCGCGACACCTCCCACCCCCCTCACCCGCAATTACTCGCCATCCAATCACTGGAGCGTAGCCGCCTGAAACGATTTACAGAGGAAATAGACAATTATGCTGTTAATCAACGATGAACTACCAACTGCAACAACATACAGTGGACCGTGACGTCTTGGAAATGGCAACACTGAATACAGCCGCAAACTCATCTGCACACTGGCCGTGATATATCAGATCTCTAAACTCTGTGAGATATACTGGTTAGAAAAAATACAACACAGGAACATGTCAACATACTTGCTTTAAATGTACAGTCTCGTCCAGTCAATCCAGTTGACCACAATACAAAATAAGCCTATAACCAAATGTAAGGGGGTGAAATCACATTAAGAAACAATATGCTTTAAACTAGATTGTTCGCTCCCTTGGTTTTAAGATTATTGTGTACCAATTTCAAATTTCCCCGTTTGGCGAGTGGAACCAGCGAAGTGATAAAAGACAAGAGTACTACTATACGCTCGACGAAAAACCTATCGCCTCTATTGTAGCACACTAAATTGGTGTGCAAGGTTTTGTAGCAGTCATTTTTATGGGACTTCAAGCGGTAACCTTAAATTTTATTTTTCGACAGACGGCAAAGAGTAAAGCACGCTTCTAGTTTTTGGTTTTACGAATTTAGGTGGTATTTTCAGAGTTACAGCAAAACTCTGAAAAATCATATTTTAGCCATTTTCAGGGACCCCAAAATCAAGTTACTAACAAGTATGCTGATTTTTATTTAAATTATAAAAGCGTTGTTTCAAGTAAGTGTCCTTTTCGTAGGTAAACGTAATATGAATAAGTTAAGCGGTATCGCGTAAAGAAGAACATCCGTGACGCGCCAGGTATATAATGTCCTGGGTTTGTTCTCCAGCGATTTCAGGGCAATAAAATTGATCTCATACACGGGAAGACCCGGGTTTGATTCTCTACTCCGGCCACCCTGATTTCAGTTTTCTTTGGTTTTCCGAAATCGCTCCAGGTTAATGCTGGAACTGTTCCTTTAGAAATACCAAGTCGATTCCTCTCCAATTACCTGTCAATGTGTCAAGGTGTGTGCGTTGTCACCGTCTATAATTTCTTTTCTGTTGACGATACGTAGATAAAGCTCTGGAAAAAACTAGAATACAGTTTCTCTTGCCTAACTAGTCATTAGCAGAATCGCCCACTTCGTGTTCGTTAGCGGCATCACAGAAAACCACGCTACTGGTGACCCTCAAATTCGTATCTACAAAATTACCGATCCGTTTTATACACACAGCGAATTTAGGGGGTACCTAGGAGCTTGTTATTCTGAAAGATATTACGTAACATCCACATTTCCCATTAGCTTACAATGCATACGGTCCGCCTTTATTAAAAGTAGAGATAATGGTATATCGCAGGAAAATTTGACTGTTTGCTGGGTTTCAACGCACGTTCAGCTTAGCAGAAGATTACTGGCTTTCGATTGCACGTGAAGCTGTTGCCCTATTTGACTGAGCCAATAAGAATCCCGCTATTGTAATATTTGATGCCTGTAATTGGTCCGCAGACAGCTATGTTGTGTCAGACGTGCATCAGCCAATCATAGATCCTGCAAGAAACTACAGCGTTTTCAAGGATACGTTGACATAAAACATTTTCGTGATAAAAGAGATTATGGCATATCACGTAAAATTGTTTGCGCCAACGTACACTTGAAAACAGTGTATTTTCTTGTGACATGTAGCTATGGTTGGAGGATATACGTCTGACACAACGTAGCTGTCTGCAGACAAATAATAGGCATAGAGCCACGATTTTATGGCGAAAAGATTTTTGCAACGTTTGGTTTCGATGCGTCATGTGCACACCTGCAGCTCTGCTACATCTTCTGTGGTTGGATGATTTTACTCTCACTTGCCTTGGCAAATTACAGACGTACAGACTCACAATAATCTTATTCTGATTGGTGCAGTCAAATGAGAAACGTGTCTGAACATAGACACGCTACCAATAACCTTGAAACAGAACTGCCGATGTGCACGTGAGTCACTGAAACAACGTGGGGCAAAAATCTTTTCGCGACAAAATCGTGGCCCTAGGCATGAAATATTACAATAGCAGGAGTCTTATTGGCTCAGTCAAATAGGGCAACAGCTCTAAGTACAAGCGAAAGCCCGTAATCTTTTCAAACGCTGAACGTGCGTTGAAACCCAGCAAACAGCCAAGTTTTACCGCGATAAACCATCATCTCTAATTATAAGAAATACTACGAGTTGTTGAAATGGAGGACTTGCTTCATACCTGTTAGCTAAGAAGAAATGGAGCGAGGGTCTTCAAAGAGTTTCGATCAGTTGAACAATCGAACAGTTTATGTACTACCGTACGTGCAGACCTTACGATGCTCGCGCAAACGAATGTGTTTTTTTGTTAGACACAACCGAAGAGCAGCGTTGGAACGTAAAACGACCACACGCGACCAGAACGTCGTGAGTTTCGTAAGAACAATAAACACCCTGCTCTTCTATTTGGGTCCTTTGGTGGCGACGTGTTCCTCAGAACCACTCGAGCCGTGTTCTTTGAAGATGCTGCCCTCGGAGGCGGTCGACCTCTTACCACCAGAGTGGCAGTGTCAACAAGCTTGTCTCCCCTCGTGTCGACCACACATCCGGCGCGGCAGACAGCACACAACCTTGCTTCGGCCCTGAGAGGGTGTTCAGGTGTTGCCCGAGGCTCCAGGTGGGAGAGGAAACCCTTAGAGGTCCAGGCCCGAGGCCTCTACACGGGGAACGTTCAAGGTCATCATTACTTGCAAGTGTACGGTAGATTTCTACACGTCCCAACGAAACTTCAGATACCAACACTAGCACGGCACCTATTTGCGTAAAGACCGTCCACGAAATATTTTTTGTGTGTGAGTGTTTCCTGCAATTTTGTTTACGGTCATCTTTCTAGGGCATTCATAACTGAAATGTACGGTAACTCGCAGCAACTGTGGATATCGAACTGTTTCTTGATATGTTCTCATTCGAAGGTTTACTAAAAGACTTTTTTGGAATCGACCTTCTCGGTTTTAATTAAAGGTGTCGATTTGTGGGTGGGCTCAGTGCCGTTAGCGACTTGAAATCTGTAATTCGCCAAAACGCGCGTCGGCGACATCCTCCTCGCTCCCGAACTCTGGCAGTGACGTCACGGCGGATGCTGAGATCATGTTCTGGCCCGCGAGAGAGTGGGCTCGCTGGAGTGGTGCTTGGAGCTGTGCCTCGCACATTCCCCAGCTGCTGATGAATACTGCCTTCGGTTCATTAGAAAATAACAGCCGTGGAGCGGCACGGGGGCGGGGCCACCGCAACTGTCCCCGGGGCTACACCTCGCCATTCGTCTCAGCCATGACACGATGCTCTGAAATAACACTTCTGTCCTCTATGATAATGCATGAGGACGCCCGTGAAGTAAGTCACTATTTTCCGCTCCCATTTCTCCTACTATCCGGGTTGCAAAAGTGCCTATCTACCACAAGGGAATGAACATGCGTTTGTGTGTAAGAAGCACAAAATCTATTAGGCACAAAGGGTGTTGCTAACCGGCGTATGTAATGCAGTAGTATTACACCTACGCGCTAGTTACTCGACTAGTATGGGGTAGTGTATTTTTCTACAGAATTTTAAGAAATTTTATCTGTACAAAGTATGGTTTGAAGTCCAACGCATATTTTTGTATACTTGAATTTTTCGAATCCGGTTGGTATAATTTACCTACAAACAGCATTATGAAAAAGAAAAAAAAAATGTTTTTAGCACTTTCGAGAGTCAATTAAATCATGTTTCTTACTAGCGTACAAATATTTAAACTTATTAAACTTATAGCGGCATAATTTTAAGGCGTTTGTTCTTTTCGAATAAACACATTCAATGCACGCTAAGTAGTTTTACGAAAAAGGAATAGGCCTATCACAACTAGCTGCAGCAGATTTCAGTCGCGGGGAGTGAACTTAATTTGCTGAGAAAAGCTCTGGGTTCTAGTACCAAGTAAGCACTTCATCAGTTAAACTCATTTGAGACGGATGGGAATTAATTCCATTAATGTACCGCATCTAATCCATAAGAAAATGTCAAAATTATTAACTGCAAAAAAGTATACCGCCTTCGTAAAAATTAAACATGTCCACCATTAGGAATATGAGTGTTGTTACCCATCACATGCATATTTCACGGAAGGAAGTTTGTTGTAGCTGTATAATTAATGTGAGCAACAGGTCGCTGTCATCGCACACAATAGCACACTCGACTCTCGTCACTTCAGTAGCCACACACACCACAAACCGCAAAGACCACATCTCCGGAGTGCGGTTCGAAAACAGGCCTTGAAGTAAGTATAAATATCAATATCTCTCCGCAGCAGGATGCACTTAATCTCCTGCTCTTTCTAGATGACTTTCATGACTAGCACTAGCCTATTATAGTACCCTGCTACAACATGATGATAATAATATTTTAATGTTGACAAGGCTGTACACATACTGAACTATACACATAAAGTTCCTAAGCGATAAGCGACTGCGGACACTTATTATGAATGGCGAAATAGCAATGGTCTGGCTGATAGTCCTGCTCCTCTCTTTTCCCACACAATGAGCTACGGGCATTAAATTCCGAGTCGATAACGCCCGCATTTATCATAGGTAAAGAGAGAGAGACAGAGAGAGAGAGAGAGAGAGAGAGAGAGACACAGAGAGTAACACATCTCCGAAAAGTCACCTGTTCACTGGGTTCCAGTATAGTACGTATTTACGTACCCGACGTTATTTATTATTTTTTTTATAATTCGTGCCTTTTCATTCGACTGGGTCAATGAGAATTCTGGTAGGTCCCCGAATTTTCGCGAAAAGATTTTCGCAACATTGTGTTTCAATGCCTTGTACGCACTTCTATAGGGCTCTGCTTCATGGTCTGTGATGGGATGTTTTAAACTCTCACCGTCTCGGGGGTTTTACAGCAAATAACAGATGTGCGGCGTCGCAGTACCCATGTTCTGGTTGGCACAGTCAATATGAGAGGCAACTCAAGCTGCCTTTTGCCACGAATTACAGCGCAGATGAACACGTAAGACATAGAAACAAGTCGGTACATAAACCTTTTTGCGGAAATCCAGAGCTCCTTACGCGACATGCTGCATACAGTGTTTTCAGAACATTTGGCGCCAAAGCAGGGCAGCTGTTTGCGACTGTACACTTTCCCTAATCATATAGGCGCACTGATTTTCTCGTCGCACACGTATTTCCTCCTCGGGTGATGACGTGTCCACAAAACCTTCAGCAGCAATTATTTTCCCAGGTACAGTAGCGTATATTAATAATTTTACGTTCTTACCTCTGGGAAGAAATAGAGGAGTTCATTAATATATGTGGTCCGTCATGTACTACGTTATATTAATATTAATTAGTTATATTACTATTAATTATATTAATATACATTACTTCCAACACTTTAGAAGACGTGGTACACAAATTAACGTTATGAAACTTGCATGAATCTCAAAGGTAATGCAGAAAAACGTAAAAAGAACAATCTTGCTATTTATGACGTCCCAATTATGTTACTTTGTTCCCAACGCAAGAAATTTCGCTAAAGATATATTTTATATTATTGCTCGTTTACCCCCCCCCCCCCCTAAAGTCCTTGCTAGTTCCAATAAAGATGTTTGGCATTTATTACATGTCACACTTTCTAAATCAAAAAAGGCTTCAAAATTTTCATTTGTAGCAACATCTATCCACTCACGCGAAAGGCCACAATTTTAAAGTGATAAACGAATTATAAACACTTAATGTTGCATTAAGCCAAGCTACGCCGTAAAACTGCTCTGAGGCATGCATCATTTAAAGTTACGGAACCCAGTTGTGACGGAAAACCCCAGCCAGACCAACACAAAGAGAAACACGTGAGTACTGACTCTAGTTTGCTCTAGGGCACAGTTTTAATTTACATTCATTATTTAAAAACAAATCCGCGGTACGCAAACAATGAAAAAACTTATTCGAAATAAAAAATACTATTATATAAAATATTTACCACGAGCTGGCACAAATGCAACGTTCACATTGCTGTTTAATTATTATAACTAGAGATAGGAAATTTCGCGAAAATATTTTTGCATCACTTTGTTTCAGTGCCTTACGAGCACACCTGCATCTTTGCTTTGTGGTCAGTGATTGGATGCCGTAACACCCAGCGTCTCGAGGTTAAACCCGCAAATCACAGACGTGACGTGTCGCAGTTATCCGTGTACTCTGATTGGCACAGTCAAATGAATAACAATTCTGCACAAAAGACGCCTGTCAATAGCCATGAAGCTCAGCTGCAGGTGTGCACGTAAGGCACTGAAACAAGGTAGGGTAAAAATCTTTTTCACCAAAAATCCCTGTCCCTAATTACAACAGAATATAAGTTCCGATATTTAGGTTGCAGCGTCATGCATATACATTCTCAGCATGGTTAAAAATAATCATCAGGAACCTGAAAAAATTCGCGTTTTCTTTTAGGCACAAGTTATAATTCCAGCAACTGTAAGTTCGTGTCACTTTCGCAACTGGCCCTGGACTTATTTGACACCTCGTGTAAGTAGCTGACCCAATTATAAAAATGTAACTAAATGCCGGCCCATATCACCGAGTCAGCGAGCAGCTAATTAAGAGCCGCTGTGTGTGTAGGCTCATTGAGTAAAGGGTAGGCTTGAGTGCACATATATTCTTGGAGGCTAACCGACAGCTCAGCGAATCCGCGAAATTTTCCTGTCTCTAGTAAACATGAGGCGTTACTGGATTTATTAGCTTGGACATACTCCATTGCGAAATATTATTTCACAACGTAGTATGTCCAAGCTAATAAATCCAGTCATGCACTCCCATTGCACAGTTCTTTCAAAGGAGGCGTTTAATTTAAACACGTCGTTTGCAAGTTAGCAAGTTACGTAACATACGGAATTTAAAAAAATAATTTGCCAGATGTTATGAATTACGAAATACACAACTGAATCAATACGCTAATTATTACCGATTTCCGGCTGAAGTACGTGTCTATACTTTATTGGACTTTATGTATGCATTACTAAATGTTCTAACTGCCGATATAAACATTTTCTTAGTTGGGAGAGGCAGTCGGGTAAACGACCCTCAATTCCTTAACGTAGAAAGAATTGTGAGATCACAAAGAAGACTGAAAAAATCCTGACGGACTTCACAAAACCGCCTGGTACCCGATATTTTCTTCATGCTACGCAAGATTTTAGTGTGCGTATTGTTTAGTCTAGACGAAGAGGAGGGTAAAAATGGAATCTATTTCGCGACCGATGTTTTGTCAGCAGCGCACGTATTCGCGACGAAGAATGTAGCGGGACGGAGACGGGGACACACATACACACACACACACCAACACATATTCGCCGGTCAGAGAACCGTCGGCTTTTGTTCTGCGGGAGAGAAAATACAGTAGGGTGTCAGGGATGGTGAGGGTGTGAGCAGGGAGACGTTCGCTCATTGTCAACACTTGGGTCCGGCTGCCGACAGCACAGCCCGCCGCAACACACACAATGAAGGCACAGAAAGTTCGTGAAGTGGTTTGTCGAATACAAACGTGGTCTGGCTAAATATAATCATACGTACGCCAAAGAGACGGCAGCACGTTACAACTAGGTAACGCTGGAACGTTATAATCTCCGCCATTTCGGCAAAGAACGATCAGTTACTGTGACTCATCACGAAATAGTTTAAAATCTAAACGTCATGGTTCGAGGACGTAAAGGAAAAATTCGCGAGTTCAATGACCCACTAGCTAGAACCCAATGTCCTATGCGTTCTCAATATCCGTCTGTTCGTTCATTGTCTGCTGTTACAGTGATTAGCAGCTAATTGACAAATGGCTGAGGCTTGAGTATATACAGGACAGTCGATTCTAACGTGTGGTCATTGACTTCGTATAAATTCCTTTCCCTATTAAAGGTCGTTATCGTTAGGATTGGGTTTACGACTAAAATAACATTATCATATAGTAAAACGATCACTACAATTTTAACAGGTATATTCGGAACTAAGTACTATATATATATATATATATATATATATATATATATATATATATATATATATATATATATATATATATATATACACACACACACACAGAAACACACACATATTCGTAGCCACAAACTTGACGGTTACTTTTTATTCAGTACCAAACTCAATATACATATATATAGTTTTTTTTTGCTGGAGTCACAATCAACATAATATAATATGAGTAGGGACCGGGTGGGCATCCTGACTCAACTGGGAGCAAAACCGGCCTAACCTGCATAAGCTTAACATGGCCGACCCCTCCCTTTGGTGGTGCTAGGGCTCTGATTGGCCTAGAGGGTCATTAGGGGGGCGTGGTCTTGGCTGGGATTGGTTGTTGGGGTCTTTTGGTACGAATAGCACCTAAGTGCCATGAGGCCTGTGATTGGCCGAGAGCTTAAGCCCCGCCCCAGGATGGAGGGGAAGTGAGGGGAAGTTAGGGGAAATGAGGGGAATGGATCCTTTT